>PVHX01002992.1:0-152998 GCA_004024805.1 Geosciurus inauris | reverse complement strand
CCCAGATGCCCTTCAATAGATGAATGGATAAAGAAACTGTGGTACATATACACAATGGAATATTATTCAGCAATAAGAGAGAATAAAATTATGGCATTTGCAGGCAAATGGATGGAATTGGAGAACATTATGCTTAGTGAAGTAAGCCAATCCCAAAAAACCAAATGCCGAATGTTCTCTCTGATTAGTGGATAAGGATTCATAAGGGGGGTGGGAACGGGAAACATAGGAGAAATACAGGAACTCTAGATGTGGCAGGGGGAGGAGGGAGGAAGGAAAGGGGAATGGGCATAGTAATGATGGTTGTTTGAAATGGTCATTACTACCCCTGGTGCATGTATGAAGACAGCATTTGAGATTAAGTTTCCAATATTTGAACTTTCAAAACATATGCAAACCACAGCTACTTCCTTGTGAAAAGAACAAACCCTTACTTTCATGGAATGAGCAGAAGCAGTGATCTGCCTAGAGAAAAATGACAGTATCTCCTCCACTGCCTATTAGAGGATTCCTGTGCCAATCCACTGGGATTCCTTCAGCTCTATTTGGAAGAGTTTCACTGAGTGAAGACTAATGAGTTCCCTTCTCAGGCAAATCCACCACAATTTAGAAAGCAGTAAGAAAATGTCTACCTGCCCAAAGCTGCCCCAACTCTCCCCTTGTCTCAGTAGCTTACGCACACTTTTAGAATCAATCATTTTTTAATGCTAAGATTTGCCTACAAATTTCCCAATCATATA
The DNA here is from genome assembly GCA_004024805.1 of Geosciurus inauris. Classification (NCBI taxonomy): domain Eukaryota; kingdom Metazoa; phylum Chordata; class Mammalia; order Rodentia; family Sciuridae; genus Geosciurus; species Geosciurus inauris. The sequence goes on along the minus strand of PVHX01002992.1, from coordinate 152,258 downwards.
GCTTTGCATTAAAGTATACCAACTATTCAACTTGATATTTTAATGGTCTTAGTTTAAAATTTTGCTTTATCATTATAGAGCCTCTAGGAAATAACAATACAAAGAATAAAATAAAAATCATTCATAATTCTATTATATAAATAAATGACTATTAAAAATTAATTGAACCATGATACAATGCAATAAGGTGGTCTTGGACTTCAATATTGAATTTCAATTTTGGACTTCCAATTTTAAAGACAAAAACTTCAATTTTGCCTAATTTCTAATTATAATGAAATACATTATTAAAATAGCTACAATGAATGAATCTACATGCATAACATGGATCAAAGACACAGAGAGCAAGTTCAAAACATGATCAGCCAGGAGCGGTGATGTATTCCTGTAATCCCGGAGTCTGGGGAGGCTGAGGCAAGAGAAGGATCGTGAGTTCAAAGCCAGCCTCAACCAATTTAGTGAGGCCTTAAGCAACTCAGTGAGACCCTGTCTCTAAATAAAATACAAAATAGGGCTGAGGATGTGGCTCAGTGGTTGAATGGCCCTGAGTTCAATCCCCGGTACACCCTCCCAAAAAAACATATGCTCAGTGTGATGTCATTTATTTAAATTTTCAGATAGAATGTCCTTCAATATTACTATGTTATCTGTGGTACATAATAGGTTTTGAAAAGGGACACAAGCACAGGAAGGACCGATTTAAGAACAATTAAATAGATGAGGGATAGATGAAAATCTTGGAGCCTCAACTACTTTGGGAATATTTTCTTCTCTCTGAAGTGATACGTGTGGTGGATGGAGCTGTTCATCATCTTGATGGGCGTGATGGTTTCTTGAGTGTGTATACAGGTCAAAACTGAACAACTTGCAGAGTTGTATGTGATACATGCCAACTGTGATGCAATAACACTTCAAGAATGCAAAAGCAAAAAAGTGATATAAAAAGTATGGCAAAAATAATATATTGGATGTAAATTGAGGTATGTGGTTGTGATAGCTTTCAGGATGTCTTGGCATGTCTTAAATATTTTATAGGTAAATTAAAAATACTGTTTTTTCTAGAAAGCAGAAAAAATATAAAGTGATACAACTTGCTTCTTCATCTTTTTAATTTAAAAGAACACTGCTTTACAAAATGTTGAATTTGTGGCTAGTGGGTAATGGCAGACAGTTCTATTTCTAGAATAAACACAGACAACTTCAGAGGGGCCCAAGGAAAGGTGCTGCTTATGTTTCTCTGTCAATGTGACAAAAAGTCTTTTTTAGGTACTTTTTGCTCTACAAAGAAAATCTTTGCCCTTAGTGGTCAAGAGGCCATTTTTAAAAATTATTTTAATTATATTTCAATTTTTCAAATATATTAAAAATATCATTATTTATAGATATGTTTATAGATAAAATTTATAGATAAATTTACAGATAAATATATTTATAGATAAAATTGTTCATCTACATTATGTATTTAACATGGAAATTTCTCTTGACATTCAAGAGAAAACCATCAGTAGTACCTCATTGTATTCAAGGTCAAGTTGTCCTTCTGATTCCTCATCCACTGTTTTAATGATTTTTACCACTTTTATTTGCAAAAAGATTGCTTTAGCCAAATCTATTTTTTTCTCTAAAAAGCCATGTATGTCTCTACTTCTTTTAATCTAATCTTTCTAAAACGTCACCCATAAACATTCCCATGCCACCAAGGCCTTCTGATCACTACCTCCAAAACCTCCTTGGTTCTGGTATCTCAACTACTTCTGCTGCAACTTAGCACATACACATGAAACAGAGAAGCAGAATAAGGTAGTATATGATGTTTTCCCAATTCCACTGTCTCTTTCTCGTATTCTGCCCTTCTATGTTTGCTGCAGACCTCAATCCTTAGTAGGGAACTCAGTAAATGATAGCAAAAAAAACAAAACCAAACCTGGCAGAGACCCTGAAGAAGGTTTAAATTATATTCAGAGTAATGCAGCAGCTCAAGATTCTGTCATGTCCTCATTTCAAGGATAACATTTGAGTCAGCCACCTGTGGCATCCTGGGGGAAGCCAAGTTTCTTAGACACTCTCAGGACACTGAATGAAGAAAAACCTCAGTGGGCCCCCTACTGGAAGTGCCTCCATGATTCATTGCTTCTACAAATAGAGTTGAATTTTGCCTGAAAATGAAAAGCACACAGACACTGTGACAGAGACCAGCCCTGGTCACAGTAGAGACTAAAAGCCACTTGTCCAAGAAAACCCCCTCTCCAGCTGCCTTCATGCCCTCTCTTCCTTTAAACTGTTTCCATTCCTATGGAATGAGTACAACTATAAACAATTTTTCTCATTTTATAGATGAGGAAACTGATGTTAGGTCAAATGATTTCTTCAAAGTTTTACCAGCATTCACCAGAAACCAACATTAAACCCAGAAGTGTGTCACCCCAGACCCACTAGAAAGATGCCTCACACAGCTCACTGCAGGGGGTGCTCCATTCTTCCAAGAGAATGACAGGTCCTGTAGGGGGCCAGTGGTAAAGTGGACTCACACTAGGACAGATTGGGATTCGGTGTCCTCTCTGCAAACTGCTTAGACCAGAAGCTTCGCTCAGGCAGGTAATTCTGCCTAAAGCAGATATTTGAAAGATTAAAAAGGTTGAAACATCAAAATGATAAATAAGCCAAATAATTTGCTCTATATATCAATTCTAAGTCCACTCCTAGAAATTACCTTGTTTCAATGTTCTCAGAAGTTTGTCTATCACTCTGAGTGGAATTCTTTTTTTTCCACAACAATTTGCCAAATCCAATGGTTTACATGTTCCATTACTAAATACACAATGGAAACCCTGAGTCCTGACAGTGGGTAGGAAGGGAGATGAAGTCATTATTTCCCCTCACACCTCATACAGAGGGCCATGAGGTGACTGAGGTGAGCGGCTGGGATTCAGTTTGCAAGGTAGACCCTGGAGAGTCCAGTTGATTCTCTGTTGCCTCCAAACAGATTAAGAGCAACTCAGCAGCTGTGCCCACCAGGGTTGATTCTGCCAAATCCTCTTGGGCTGTCAGCAGAGGGATTCCATGGTGTTGAGAAGAGCATGCTTTCATCTCAATTATACTTTAAAAGACAAATGTGTCTAAATATAGTGACCTCAGGGCTATTCAAGAAGGCAATACTACCAATCAAGGTCAAAGATTTTCAAAACAGGGTAAGAAGCACAAAAAATAAAAACTAAAAGTGCAAATACACCTGGGAGCTTTATAAAAATAGTGCCTGGGCCACCCTTCCCACACTGTCTCTGATCTTGGTGATACAGGAAAGGTAAATACAGACCTGAGCCTCTTTACAACAACTTTACTGCCAGTCTTACCAGTCAAAAGTCATGGATGAAAAGACCCCTGGTTTTGACTCCAGTAATGCAGAACTAACTGCACCCAGAACTTCTTACTCTAGAAATATAATGCTCACAGTGTGCCAGTGTTCCTGACCATTTTTGCAATATAGCCATTTCCCAGCAGATTTCCAAACAGCATCTTCTTATTCTTATCTCCTGAGGTTTTGTTTTGTTTTGTTTTGTTTTTTAATCTTTCAGTTATGTGGAACCCAGAAGAAAAATGGGCATGCTGGGTGCACGAATGGATGACTTCGCTACGAGCCCCAAGAGCGAAAGAGTTTTTACATCAGGCAAATGAGAAAAGAAAAGTTAACGCTTGTGCACTCCAGATGCATCACAACTCCAAAACAGTGAAACAACCTTCTGCCAGTTATTAGGAAAGTAATTACCACTGAACGTCTATAATGTGCCCTGTAATGGCATATATCTGAAATCTCAAATAATCTTCAAGAAGTCTAGGTGAGGCATGTATTCTTCATTCTCACTTTAGAAATGAGAGACTATTCAGAATCAGAGAATCATCCCTTTAAGTTACCACAGATAGAAATTGATAGAAGACGTGACAGTACAGCTTGATTTTGATGCCCTTTTTTTTTCTATGACACTGTTTCTTCCCAATGAAGAACACTCTTTCCTCACCTTACTTACTTATTACATTCATGGAAGCCCAGGCTCATACCTAAGACTGATTTTACACTTAGTGTTTTCCATACACCATCCGTTCATTATATGAGTCAGATGCAGTTTATGCCTTGTTGCCAAGGGCCTGTGAAGCTCAGACTCTCCTTTGGGAGGGAGCCGTGTGCCTGAGCCCCCGCTGCACCACAACCCCACTGATCACAGGCCAGGCTGTCCTTCACCCAGGCCAGGCTGCCTCCCAGCTGCTCCTCGCCAATGACAAAGCTGGTGGAAATGTTAGTTCTAACTCCTTCCCTCATGATGCGGCAGTCTTCCAAGGACAGTGTTTGCTCAGGAACTGCACTCCAGAGTGACTGACGCTTCCTCAGAGCTATGCTACAGTCTGGGAGCTCTTCCTCCCCATCCATGGTCTGCCTGTTCCTGCTCAGTCACCCTTTGTTCCACACTGGCATTTCTCCACAAAATTGGTTGGCATCTCATCCTATTATGGAGGCTGCTTCTCAGAGGACCTGAAGCAACACAATACCCCATTTCCTGTCTTTCAACCTCTCCCCCTCCCTCCCTCTCCTCCACTATTGAGCTCTAAGTCTTTCAGTGCAAACTCGTGACCTGGGTTCTTCTCTAAATCTCCATTCCACTGCTCCAGGCCAGGCCCAGAATTGTTGTAACCCGCTCCTGCGGGTCCCTCCATCTTCCCACTGTGTCCTTCCAGTTTGCAAAGTTACCTCTCTTGAATGAAAGGCTGAGCTCACTGTACTAACACCTAAGCTCTTTGATGGCTCCTCACCTTCAAGATATGACTGAAGCCCACAGGGTGTCTCAGTTCCTCCTTTGCCCAGCCCTGTGTCCCTCCCTTCTGTCTCTTAGCACCCACGCTCCACCAGACTGAACTACTGACCTCCTCCTCTTGCTTCATGCCTCTGTTATAGAATATGGGTTTTCTGTCTGCCTAGAAGTCTTGCCCTTCCCTCAAGTGCCATAGAACTTAGAAGGTTTTTATTAGAGATAATGGCTTTGCTATGCTCTTTAGATCAAGATAATTTGTTAAAGTTTATATGGTGAGGCTCAGAGATTGTCTAATTGATACTAATGGATCTGATGCTGCTTTGAGGAATTTACCTCCTGGAGATACAGTTTGGATCTTAAATATCCCCCAAAGGCTCATGTGTTGAGGGCTTAGTTGCCAGACCATGACTGCTGGGAGAGGGTAGAACTCTAAGAGGTGAAGTCTAGTTGAAGGAAGTTAGATCATTGGGGGGAGGGGTGCCCTTGAAGAGGATGTTGGGACCCTGGCCCCTTCCTGTCTCTCTTGGCTTCCTTGCTGCCGTAAGGTGAGAAGATTTTCTTCATTTTTTGCTCTTTTCTGCTATGATCTCCTACCATGATGTCCTGCCTCATCACAGGCCCCAAAGCAATACACCAACTGACCATGGATGGAACCTTCAAAACTGTGAGCCAAAATAAACCTTTCCTTCTTATAAGCCACTTATCTCAGTTTATTTTGTCACAATGATAGAAATCTGACTAACACACTCGGAAGTAAAGATGTGCAACAAGATTTATGTATAATGCCCACTCATCATAGTCTTAATTATAGTAATAAATGCAAAACAATCTAAAGGTTCACTAAAAGGAAACTGCTTAAATAAATAGCAGACCATGCACACAGTGGAAATATATGTTGTCACTAAATTTTATATTGAAAAATAATGTCTTGAAAAATTGTTTATATTGTATTAAGTGAAACTATACAGTTCAGTGTTGAATTTTTATGTATCAGCTAAAAGTAAATTTAATAAAAAAGAAAAAAGAGTTCAATTTTTATATTATAGGTAACCATATCTACTGATGTACATATGACAACTGAAAGTATTTCCATCTTCTAAGGAAAGAAGAATGTATAAATGTCTCTGGATTTCTTCTTTATATCCTCCTGAATTTTAAAATAAATATGTTCTAGTTTATTATCAGAAAAAAATAGCCATGCTAAATGTTATTTCCAAAACTTCTTAAAGAAACTCAACTCCAGTGATTACAATAATACATCATAAACATCCTCTGTGAAACCTTTTAGTAAAATTAATTTTTACATAGAGAATTTTCTCTTCAGTCAGAAAATGCAAAAAAATATTCAAGCATTTTCAGATTAAACAGTGTATCATAATAGGACATAAAGGTTTGGGGATGAAAGTAGAGGAGGATATTTTTGTGTTTTGCAGTACTACTAAAATTCAGAAAACACATATAGACTAAACCCCAAATATGCAATAATATCTAAAGAACAACAAAATATTTTTTAATTGAAAACAAGTTTTTGAGTTTAGGCATATATGACAATGTTTGATATTTACTATACATTATAAATAATTATATACAAATCATTACATTTAATTAACAACTTTGTATTTATTGAGAATAAAATTAGCATTCTTTCATATGATGAACTTCATAGTCTTTCTCCCTTGGAAGGAAAATAACATCAAATACACATTTCAAACTGGTGACAAACATCACTTAAGTTATTTTCATTTTTGCTGTGGATTATTTTCCCTTACTTGGAGGAAACTAAAGCAACTATTTGGACTTTGCTTTCCTATTTCACATGATTGACAAAAGCATGGAATTTCCATTTTCAAAGTAATAAAAAAGGATCAATAAAGCAAACGTCGCAGCACAGTAATCTCTCTCAGACACTGAGCAGCTTTTTACATGTTTGATCCAGTTTAATCCCAACAACTAGCCAAGGTGTGTTCCACAGATTCTCAAAAAAATAAATGTCTGGTTTAAAAGAAGAGGAAATTATCTGGCCCAGTGATTCCTAATCTTCATGGGACTTCCTGCTGAACTCTGTGATTTCTTGTCACCGTTGACCCGATTTCCTCTCCCACTCCTGTCTGCAAAATAGTAGAGAAATGCAATTTCTTGAATATATTTGATTTTCAGATTCCTGTTATAGTAAAGCAGACTTAGTTAATATGCCTTGCCCAACATTTTTTCCAAATGAGTCTGGAGAGCTCACTGTAGTCACAAGCAGATCAGAGTGGCTTCCTTTCTAAAAAGCTAGGAAGTGCTAACTTTGAAAAGCCCCCCGAAACAAATCTGAGCCAAGTCACATTTTAAAATTCTGTGACAAGAGGTCAAAGCACATTTGTCACAAGGAGCCCCCTCTCAGAAACTTCCCAAGCCATGGAAGTTTATCATTGCTTTTATAATGCCAATTAAGTCAGTTAGGCAAGAAAGCATATATTTCGCCCCTTTTGTCTCCTTTCCACCAGGGAAAATTGTTATAATTTAGATATGAGGTTTCCTCCAAATGCTTACGTGTGAGACAATGCAAGAAGGCTTAGATACTGGAGAACTGAGAGTTCAAAGCCAGCCTCAGCAATGGCAAGGCACTAAGCAACTCAGTGAGACCCTGTCTCTAAATTTTAAAAACATGCACAAAAAAATAGGGCTGGGGATGTGGCTCAGTGGTCGAGTACCCCTGAGTTCAATCCTGGTACCAAAAAAAAAAAAAAAAGCAAAAAAGGAGGCTTAGAGGTGAAAAATTGGGTTATGAAAACTTAATCAGAGAGTATTCTAATAGGGATGACCTGGATGGTGACTGTAGGCAGGTAAGATGTGGCCGGAGGAAGTGAGTCATGGGAGTTGTACCTTTGGGGTATATTTTGGTAAGCTGAGCTTTCTCTCTCTCTCTCTCTCTCTCTCTCTCTCTCTCTCTCTCTCTCTCTCGGCTTCCTGGTGCCATGTCCCCAGCTGCTTTCCTCCATGACACACTTCTGTTATGATGTTCTGCTTCATCTCAGGCACCAAGGAATGGAGTCAGCCATTATGGACTAAAACTTCTGAAAGTGTGAGCCTCAAAATAAAGTTTTCCTCTTCTAACTGTTCTTGTCAAGTCTTTGGGTCACAGCAGCAAAAAAACTGACAAAAACAAAAATCAACACTGGACACCTGAGAAAGCTCAAATTTATTGCTCTTTTACCCTAAAATTTCTACTAGTATGCCTGAGAATTTCAGTTTGAGCCTCTTAAGAATTGCAGGCAGTTTTATGAATATACTGTTTAACAAAACTGAACACATGAAGACCTTGATTTCAAACTTACTTGTTCTTAGACAACTGTTCAAAATAGGAGTAAAAGATTGAAGTGAACAGAGGAATTTTTTACATGCTAGGCTCTTGAGATTTCAGAGGAATTTGAAAACTCTTTCACAACTTTTTTCCACTTGGCTGAAAATAAACAAACTAACCAATAAAACAATTAAATGTGTGGCATTTGAAAACTGCAAGGTTTCCATGATATTATACAAAAGTAATAAAAAAATCATTGCCAAGACTGTATCAGTAGGGTATTTAATTTTATATTAACCCTTTCAATAAAATGTAGACAGAAATAAGTATAGATACATATTTAAAGTATATACAAAGATATGTATGTGTACATATATTTAAACACACACACACACACACACACACACATACACATACACACATATATAATGTTAGTCAGCTTTTCATGAACTGTGACCAAAATACCTGACAAGAACAAAGTAGAGGAGAAAAGTTTATTTTGGCTCATGGTTATAGAGGTTTAAGTTCATGGTAGACCAGCTCTATTGTTCTGGGCCTGAGATGAGGCAAACATTATGGTGGAAATGTATAGCAGAGGAAAGCTTGGGAGGTGGGAGAGAGAGAGAGGGAGAACACAAGAAGCCAAGGTCAAGATGCATTCCCCAAGTACCTGCTCCCAGTGGCCTAATTCCTCCAGATACGCCTTACCTGCCTAGAGTTACCACCCAGTAATCCATTCACATTATTAGCCTACCAAATAGATTAATTCACTGATTAGGCTACAGTTCACATAATCTAATCATTTCACCTGTGAACATTCCTGCACTGTCAAATAAGCTTATATCCAAACTATTACATATATGTAAATAAAATATAAATATATATAAATTAAAATACACACACATAAATAAATATACATATATATATGAGCTTAATCTAAGCTCAATCATAATTTTCAAATAATAGACTTCAGGTGTCCAAAATTCTTAATGCAATCCCCTGTAATGGTTGGATCCAGTTAGTGATTGCTACATAGAAAAGAAATTCAAACTTAGACAGGTCAAGATTATATCTTTTTTGTTTTCTACTGATTGTGAGGGTTAGGCCTTTGGGCAGGTCTGTGCAAGAATAGTTGCCTACATTCCACAATGTCTGAGGCATTTACTAGGATGGCTGGGTTGCTAGATGTGTTTCTTGTGGTATTGGTTGGGGTGGATCAGTTGGTGTTGGAGGATCCAAGGTGGATTCACTCTTAGTTTGTTGCCTTGGAGTTGACGATCAAACTGGGATATCCTCTGCATGTTCTCTCTGCTCTCCCATAAAGTCCCATCATTCAATAATTTAGCTTAATCTTCTATACATGGTAACTAACTTGTAAAAAAGCAAAACTGAAAGTCTATAAGGTTTTTTAATACCTAGATCTGGAGCTATATCACACCACTTTCATCTTATTCTATTGGCAAAAGAAGTCACAGACCAGATCAGTCTTAGGAAAGGGAGGAATTATTGGTAGTTACTGTTGGACACCACTTACTTGAAGACCATACTAGCAGTCATTTTTCCCCAAAGGAGCAAAAGATCATCTGCCATATCAGAATTAATTGAAGGAAAATATAAAATAATTCAACAAATTTCCAATTAAATTTCTAGCAACATAAAACTTCAATGAATTTGTGGAATGGTATTTTCTATTGGGTTGACATTTCTTATCTGAAAATGAACTGAATTTATCTCTGTTGGCTTCTGTTTAAATCATGTGTCATCAGCTTATCAGGTCTCTTATTCACGGTCATTGATATGCTTATCCATCTAAAGTTTATTGACTACCTTGTATGTACTAGACACTGTTTTGAGTGCTGTAATTGAAGCAGCAAGCAAAGTAGACAGATTCCCCATTTTTAAGGGGTTTACACTGTATGGGAGAAGTCCAATGACAGATCAATATATATTCAATAAGTCAAAGGAAAATAAATACCCTGAAGGAAGACTAACAGGACAAGGACCTGGGATTTTACTTTGAGTGGAAGAGGGAATTTCTGCAGGTGATGAGCAAAGGCACAACATGCTCTGCCTTAGGTTTTGCAAGTCTGCATTTGCTACTGTGTAGACAATACTCGGGCAGTTATAAGTGATAGATCTGTTAGGAGACTATTGCAATGTAGGGATTGCATGGAGGGACATCCTGGATCTAAGGATTTACTATTATAGGTGATGCATCCTGGCAGATTCAGAACCTGCTTTAAAGATAGACCTAATGGCATTGTCCAATGGAAGGGAGTATATGGAAAAGGGAGGAGGCAAGAATGCCCCCTGAGTTTTCAGTCTGAGCAAATGAGTGTTGACAGTGACATGTACTGAGATGGTTACCATCTTTACTTTCATCTTTATTAAAAGATAACTATCCAAAATGTACTACTCTCTGTTACTACCTTCTGAAGCATGAATAAAATGAAAATGTCAGTCTTTACTGTTTTCTTGAAGATACTGTAAATATCTCAGGGTAATTAATTTAAACACATATATATAATGTATATAGACTGAGCATCTTGTGAATTATTCTGAGTCTTTGCTGACAGCACAGCAGACATCAAAGTTTGCTTTAAAGACAATTTTAGAGAATAAAAAAGTTTGAGACAAAACAAGCTTGTTTGTAGTCATTTCTTCCTTGAAGTGAAGGACAGAGGAAACATTCTGTGGTTCTCTTGGTTATTTGTCATTTTTTACAATAGTTACTGCTGTGGTTTGAATATGGTTTGAGTGTGTCCCCCAAGGTTTCATGTATTGAAAGTTTGGTCCTCAGTGTTGTGAAGTTAAGAGGTGAGGGGACCTTTAAGAGGTGGAGCTTAGTGAGAGGTCCTTGGGTCCCTGGGGGCATGCCCTCTGAACAGATAAGCATAGTTCTCTTGGAACCTGAGTTTCCTCTCGCTTTGGTTTTCTGTCTCACTATGTGAGCTCTCCCTCTTGTTGGGCATGTGGCAAGATGCCACATGCTGTGAGGTGACACAGCCAGGAGTGCACTTGCCAAAACCTGTGTCATGATGTTTAGAATTTTATCCTCCAAAACTGAGAGCTAAACAAAGCTCTCTTCTTTATTTTGATTATATTAACAAATGCACTTAGCACTAATAATCAATGCATAAAATCAGTCTTGATTCATGCCCAGATGAAAACAGGGCAGTCACTAGGATAGCACCCTTCTGCAAATCAACATTGCTGCTTGCAAGTCAGCTAGTTAGCCACCTCGTGTGTGTGTGTGTGTGTGTGTGTGTGTGTGTGTGTGTGATTTGCATTCCTTCACCAAGAGCTAAATTCAAAGATACAATATTAAAATAGAAAGACAAAAATAATTAGGAGGAGAAAGGGCCAAAGATATAGCCACTGAGAGCATCCGATCACATTGGTCTCATTTTATAAAGCTGCAGTCTATTACCTGCCATCCTTAGGGAAGAAAATCGAGGGAGGGAAAATTGACTAGGACTCCTTGGAGGCTCTCACTGAGATAATAACACACCATCTTTTCTTTCCAATATTCCTTGGCTGCTGAGAAACACCCTAGTGAACCTTGGCTAGAGTCTCTGCATTATACTTTTCTCAGTGGGAACAGCATTGCTTGCTTTTATCTACAGCAGTCTATTCCTCTGCAAAGATACTGGCTAGTTTGTGGGTCAGCTTGTCAACCCTGTATTCTCTTTGTAGAAAATTCTCCCATTATAATTTTTGCCACCTGCTTCTAATGTTCAAGCTAAGACTGACTGACTAGGAAACCTGACAAAATATTTAAACAACTCAGTCAAACTGTCCCCCATGCCTTGCCAACCCCCACATGCCTCACTCCTATCATAAACAAAAATTATTATCTTACCTCTTCCCTAGTGAAATAATTATCCAGAATGAAGGCACAACTATGAAATTTACCTAACAACAAAAATACTGTAAGCCCAGACCTGTATACTTTTATTGACTCAAGTAAAATAGAGACCCAAATAATCCAGTTAAGAAACCAAGGAGGATTTAAATTTAGATTTCTACATGTTTAGATTACATGTTTAGCTTATCCAAAGATGTACAATTCTGCAAAAGCCAAGATTGGTACAATTTTACTAAAATAGCCTTGTAACCCATAGTTAATGATATTTATAAAATGATTTATGCAGAACTTGCTGTGATAGAAAGCTGTGCTAGGCATTTTGTAGGTAGACATGAAACATATAATCTAGTTAGAGAGTGTATTAGTTTTCTTTTGCTGCTATAACAAATTACTACAAATTTAGTGGCTTAGAACTACTCAAATTATTGTCTTACACTTTTGCAAATCAGGTGACCAAAGCAGGTCTTACTAGGCTAAAACCAAAGTGTCAGTGAAACTGTGTTCCTGTCTGGATGCTCTATGGGAGTCTCTTCTCATGCCTTTTCCAGCTTCTTGAGCCTCCCTACACTCTTTGGCTCTTGCCTAGCTTGTTCTATCTTTAAAGCCAGCTCTACTGCATTTCTAGCTCACTCTCTGTCATCCTCCCTCCAATTTCATCCAGAAAATGTTTTCTGCTTTTAAGCACTCAAATAAATGAGTTGAACTCATCTGACTCTCCCCAGTTCAAGGTTCTTAACTTTAATCACATCTGGAAACCCCCTTTTGCCATATAAGGGAACATATTCATAGGTTCTCACAATTAAAGTATGGACATCTTTTGGGGGCCATGATTCTGCCTCCACAAGGACATGACAGAATAAGATCAGAGGCTAACCTTCATATCAAACAATGTTGTAATAAGCTCAAGTTAAATTTTAATTATTAATATTTCAATGAGAGTGAAGAAGAAAAAATATTTTTCTCACCTCAATTTGTTTAGTATTTCTGAATCCAACATTCATAGCTTGTCACTTAGTATTTTATCTAGGAGGATAAAAATAAAGAATGAATTTGTTCTGCTCAAACCCATTACAATGCACTCAAGAAATCAATTTACTCAAGCATTTTATTTCCCCATGAATCTATCTGTTTTAGGCAGAAATGTGGCCAACAAAAATTTATATATTGAAATCCTAACTCTCAGCATTTCAAAATGTGATCTTATTGGAAATAGGGTTTGACTGATGTAAAACATTAAACTGAGATGATATCATCAAACTATAGTGGGGGAAACCCCCACTCCAATATGACTGATATCTCATTATTAAAAATGGGAAATCTGGTCACAGATACACACAGGGGGACATGAAAACAGATCAGGGTGAGGCTTGTATAAGCCACCAGAAGCCAACTGAAAGGCATGGAATGGATTCTTTCTCACAGGCCTCAAGAGGAACCAATCCCGTTGACACCTTGGTTTCAGACGTCCAGCCTCCAGAACTGAGACAATACATTTCTGGTGTTTAAGCCACCCAGTGTTCATACTTTTTCATGGCAGCCATAGAAAGCAATCCAAATAATGGGAACCATTAGGAGACATGAGCCCAGATAGTCCTGGTTATGCTAGGATTGAGAGAATCACCTCCTACAGGAAAGAAGGTGATCAGTGGGCCCATTTTATGTGTGTGTGTGTGGGGGGGGTGCATGCATACATGCAAATATTTTCAATATTCCAAATATTTAACTTTCATATATTCAACCCTACATTTGACTAGGAGTCAGACAGTATAGTTAACAAAGTGACTTACTAATGCTGATAAAGCCAATATTGAGAAATCTTTCATTTGTTGATCCTACAATTTTAACAGTCAAATAAAACCCAACCCAGGAGGTTGCATAAGGAAGAGAGATGCATAGAGATACATGAGGTAATGTGGCCTGTGGCCTGGCTTCTTACACTATCTGAGATGTAATTGAGTTAGTTTATTACATATAAAATATTTTACATAAGATGGACTTTCATCCTGACATTATTATTATGTACATATATTGATTGGTACATATATCAAATTCATATCTATATGCCATAGGAATCATTTTCAAAAGTGTCAATTAATACTTCTCTCAAAGACAACGTGATATGAAACTTTTCTTTTTACCAATGGAAGGAATAAAGAACTAATCCTACCTTCTTACCATGAAAACCAACTTGTTAGTTTATTTTGCAACTTGTTAAAATGAACAGATATTTTTAATGGTGTATATAACTGTTTCACAAGGTCTTATCTAGGGATACTGGAAAAGCAGAGTTAATAGGTTGAAGATCTAACCAAGCCATGTTGCCATGTTTAGATCCTGACTCTCAGAAACTGAATTAATAATTTTTAAAGCTGTTGTGTGCAATTATTTGTAACATGATCACAGGTAATTAATTCAGGCTGTAAGCCTTTGATCAGGATGATTCTGTGTTTTTATTTATCTTTTATCTGCAGTGCCTATGACACAGAAAACATGATGGAGAAAGGGAAGGGCACATTGCTCACTAAGATCAAGGAATGTTGCAGTCTAGCCAAGAAAGTACGATTAAAATGTGTGAAGCAATATAGAAATAATTCTATGCTGGTGTGGCCTTGGATATTCAGAGATGGAGGCCAAGTTAGTTTTGGAAGGTGTGTGAGAAGTACAGGGGGATGAAAGGGATATGGGGAACCTGGAGATGGGGGATCAATGAGGAGGCCATGCTCAAGATAAATGAGGAACCTGGCCCCAAAGAAGGGTATGATTTGGTTGGAGTTTGCATGAAGCAATACCTGGAAGAACCCAAAGACTTTGAGGGCCTGAATATGTCTATCCTTCAGGAAAGGGAGACTTAGGAGGTCAAGACTGGAGGGCCCAGAGTCATCTACATGCAGCTCCGATGGACAAGGTAGTAAAGAAGTTGCTGCAGAACCCAGCTGCCCATCACTGGGGACATATAATACTGGTAGACACTTCCATTGCAAGTCATCGTTTTAGAGCACAAGTCAGCTCATGTCACAGTTCCCTTTCTGAAACCTGTGCTGGTTTCACGTTTCATTACCGTGAACGTCCTTCAAGAGCTTGTCCCCTCTGCATCCTCCCACCATCTCCAGCCTCATCAACTAGCACCTTCTGTGTCACTGACTGTGCTCCTGGTAGGCAGGGCTCCTTTCTGTTTCTCAAGCACACTAGATATACCCCATCTCAGGGCCTCCATAGTACCTAGAATGCTCTTGCTCTTGTAAACCACATGCCTAACTGCCCCACCTTTATAAACCATTTGCTCTTCACCATTCTCTCCAAAAGGCTTATGTGGACCACCCTATTTGGTACTGTAAATGGCACAGTGCCCAGCACATTCTATTGCCTTTACCTTTCTAATTGTTAAAGTGGTTGATTATAGTTACTGTCTAGAAATTTCACTAGAAAGTAAGCTCTATTAAGGCAGGATTTGTTTTCAATTTTTGTTTTTCTCTTTTCCTTCCTTCTCAGGTGTACCCAAGCTGCCAAGAACAGAGCCTGATATGAAACAGATACTCAATTGTAGAATTGAATCAAACCACTAAAGGCAAGGTGTAAGAAAGAGCACAACATACTCCACATCTAATGGGATGGAGCCACAGAAAAGGCTCCAGGTCATTTAATGCAGAGATAATTCATCCTAACTGAGCTGAAAGGCCCTGTTCCTAAACTTGTGAGAAGAGGAAAGAGGTTGCCACACTTGGAAAGAGTTTGAAATTGCAAGGCTGTCTGCAAAGCAGTCAGGTCTCAGAGTATAAGTGATGGTTCTCCTGTGCTGAGGCTGCCCAGCCCCTTCTCAGGTGCTGATGAGCAAGAGAGGTAATCTCAGCTGTGGGCAGATGGCTTTTCCTGGGCATGCTTTCTAAGGCAGTGCAGAATCTGGGGCTTCTGGAGTCCACCAGAAGAGGCTGGCTGCCCACCAAACATCACACCAGAGATAAGCATCATCTCTTTATATCTTTTTAAGACTTCTTGTCATGAGCTTTAAGTGGCACATGAGAGAATGGGCATGAATGAGACTATGTACGTTGAGGTCTATGGAGAAGAGAAGGACACCTTTATTATTCCATCTTTTATTTCCAACTTAAGTTCCAGTCTGAATAGACATCTGTTTATATTAAATGCTGGGTATATATTTTAGTATTTTACCTTTTCCCTCTCATGTATGGCCCCCTTCTCTCACAAAGCCTCAGGGAAAATGTCAGGAAGCATGAGTTCTCATCTGAAGACTCAACAGGGGAGCATCCATTTCCAAACTCACTGAAGTGGTTTTTGGTGGGATTCACATAGGTTTTTGGACTGAGGGCCTCAGTTCTTCACTGACTATCAACTGAAGACCATCCTCAGATTCTTTTTGGGTGAGCATAGGGCAGCTCAGAAGATAGCAGTTTGTACCATCAAAGCCAGCAAAGGAGATTGTAACAGAAGTTACAAAGACATAATAATGAAAGTGAAAACCCACCATCTCCACCCTGTGACATTGGCTAGAAGGGTGTGATAAGACCATCCCAAAATCAAGGGGATGGGACTACACAGAGAGTGCTTAGCTAAAAGCAGGGGTCCCTCCTGGAGTCTACCAGCCATACAGCCTAGACAGAAAGAGAAAATAACAATTCTGGGAAGACAAACTTGAAAGAGGTGAGACTGAAATGGAACCAAACCTATAAAGCGAAGTCCAGGGTGTTACCGTATGTTCTCACACTGGGAGAGAAACTCCATAAGTTAGGACGGAAACTATTTCTGAAAAAGAAACCATTGAACAAGGAACTAAAGTTGGAGTAGGAGTTAAGTAGTTATTTTTTAAAATTGTTTCTTACCTTTTTTTCCTTCCTCTATCACTGTAAATCATAGAGTTATTCAGGAAACAAAAGATATAAGAACATTGTATTTCACATCAGATGAGCTCACTCTGGCAATGTACAGAGCTTGTCTTATCTCCTTTCAGAAATAAACAGTGCCCTCAAAAGAATGTGAGCTAAACAGCTATAATTTCCAACATTCTCATTTATGGAAACACTTCCTTTATGCCCGCAAAGCAGAAAATGTTTAAAGGGAACACACTGATTCAAAACTCTTTGAAAGAATAAACAAAGGTATAACTTTTCTGTAGTTGCAGAAAAATTAACTAAATACCCAAATATAGTAATCCTCACTATTGAATCCAAGTGTTTTGGCCTTTCTCTTTCTGTTTTGACCTTATGCATTCATCTCAAAGAAACAAATTAGCATCTTACTTAATTCATTTCATATTGAAATAAGGTACTTGTAATACAAGAATTCATACAAATTCATATAAAACACAAAATGTTACTTAGTAAGTGGAGGTTGAAAAATGATGATTCATTTTTTTGAGAATGGAGGACATTATTAGGAAAAATCATGTGTAAATTTCTTATATAAGACAGCAGGGGAGCTGGTAGGAATTAGCAGTTGTCACATGATTGACTTTTTTACTCTATTTCTTGTGTCTGCTATGTTGCTTCTAGAAATTTTGCTCTTGCATTCTGTTGACCTCTCTAATTTTCAATTCATTGCAACCTAAGATCAGAAGTTCCCTTAGAAGAAACCAGAAAACCCAGTTTATGGAGTTGGAAGCTAATATAATTTGCAGCTGAGTAAATGTGATGGGTCTGAAGAAGATTCCTCTCCTCTCCAGAAGAAGGGTTTCCATGGTATGTTAGAGCTCTGGTCACTGCTCAGAGTGGCCTTCACCTGTTTATATATTGAAAACTATACTTCAGATAGCTGAAACTGGTATCCATTAACCAGAACGTGTTGTGACATTGTGTGAAAGACAGAGTTGACAGACATTAGTGTTCTTTAAAGCAAACTAATAAAAAATTATAGTAGTAATTTTTTTCTTCTCTTGGAAATCTTCATATTTCAAGATAAGTGTCTAATCTGGAAGCCAGTAAACTCTACACAGTGAATAGGGTAACTTGAGATTTTAATTCCCATTACAGATGATATTAAAGGTTCACAAGATGATTTCATTTTAATTTTTTGTGATTTTTAAAAAATTTTTTCAGTTGTTGATGGACTTTATTTTATTCATGTATTTATATATGGTGCTAAAAATCGAACCCAGTGCCTCACACATGTGAAGCAAGTGCTCTACCTCTGAGCCACAACCCCAGCCCTGTTCATGACTTTGATGGAACTAAAAACATGAATATTATAACTTGCCATTATTTTATAAGTAAAGTCTTATACAAAGATTTTTCACCTTGCTCGTGATTGAGAATAATTTTAAGACTGTGTGCATAGAAGCTTTAAAATATCCACATTATGCAGTTAATCCATTAAGTAGAAAGGATTAATTGGCAAAAGGACAATGTTTCTGCTGAACAAAACCCTAAAGAAGCCAGATAAAATACAAAAACAATCCCATTAAGAGAATCAGAGAGCTGATAAATCAATAATGAATAGAGAGGCTGAGATTCTAGAGAACTGAGAAACTTAGAAAGGTAAACAGCTTCCCCTCTGGCTTCATTTACTGACTCAGCATCCAGGTGAGAGGCCAAGGATTCAGACTTGTTATGGGGTAGGAGAGAAACTACCACAGCTATTGATCTTCATATGGGACTGAGCAACAAGATTGATGGGCCTCACAGAGATGATTTCCCTCTCAGGACCTAAGTTGAATTCTGAAGTTTTATATGAAGGGATGCTATAAAGTTAAACCAAAATCCAAGAAAATCAGGATGCACTTTTCTGCCATTTTATGGAGCTAAAAAGCTTCAAATTAGAGTTCAGAAACTGTGAGGGGTGAGAGCTCACTAAGCCCAGGAGACTCTCCATGCCCTAGAAGAATAGGAACAAGCCAGAGATCAGCTAGCTTTATCAAAATGAAAAGAAAAATCTGGAATGACTTACAGTCTCTTACTACTTCCCTAGCAAAAGAAAGGTAAATGGTCTCTGGAAGAAAACACCATTATCCAGAGCCTCCATAATATATCATATAAAGATTTGTGTTTCAATAAAAAATTGCTAGATATGTATTAGTTGGCATTTAGCAGCTATGACTAAAATCCCTGGCAAGAATAGCTTAGAGTAGGAAAAGCTTGTTTGGGGCTCACAGTTTCAGTGGTTTTCAGTACATGGTCAGTCAGCTTCACTGTTGTGAGCCCAAAGCAGAATATCATGGAAGAAAAGGCATGGTGAAGGAAAGCTGCTCAACTCATGCACCCAGGAAGCAGAGAAAGAGAGAGGAGCCAGGGACAAGATATAGTCCCCTAGGGCACACCCCCATTGACCTATTTTCTCTAGCAACACTCACGTGCCTAGAGTTAGCACACAGTAATCCATTCACATTATCAATCCATCATATGGATTAGTCCATTGATGAGGGTACAGCTGGAATAACACACTTGTCTCACCTGTGAACATTATTGCATTGCCTAACACATGCACTTTTGGGGGGACATTCCAAACCTATAACAACATAGTAAAAAGCAGGATCTTGTGATTAAAAAAAAAATAGAAACAAACTCTCAAATAAACATGATATTATAATTGCAGGCAAGCCTTTCAAAATAAATATAAATAACTTATTCACAAAAATAGATGAATTGGTGGAAAATACACATATAATGATGAAGAATTTCAATAATAATTAGCATTTTTTAATCATGTATAAATTCCACAACTAAAAGTATTTATAGTCTAAAATTTCAGTATATGAGTTAAACAAATATTAGATAGCAATGAATATAGTGTTAATAACTGGAAGATATGTTGATAGAAAATATATACTTGAAATTTTAAGGGAAAACTGAAGAAAATATAGAAAAGAGTGTTAGAATACACGGGGGGCATAGCAAATTGCCCACATATGTAGAACCCAAAGGAAAGGAGAGAAAGATTAGGGCACAATTGAATATATAAGGGCCAAGAATTACACAAAACTTTATTAACCCCCAATTCAAGAAATTCTGAAAACCCCAGCCACGTAAATAAAATGAATAACACTTAGTTGAATTATAATACACATGTAAAAATAAAAGAATTTTAAAAAAACAACCAAGGAAAAAGTCACCATCAAAGGGGTAATCATTAATTTGACATAAGAAAATATAGAGGCCAGAAAATAATGAAATGATACTTAAAAAGTGTTTAAGACAATGATTCTCAATCTGAATCTCTATACTCAATGAAATTCTTACAAAATAGGAAACACTAAAGAGAAGGTGGATAAAATGGACTTCACTAATGTTAAAAAGTTTGTGCATCAAAGAACACTATCAAGAGAATGAAGAGGCAACCTACAGAAGCATATACTTGATAAAAGATATACAGAATACAAGTATACAGAATACAAAAAAAATTCCTGAAAACAACAACAAAATGAACCTTACCTTTCACATTGGACAATGTTCCTTTACTTCCCCAAGGAAGATACTTATGACTTCCCCATAAGCACATGGAAAGTTTCCTAATATCATTTTATCTTTAGGAAAGTGCAGATAAAAACTACAATAAGAAATGACTTTCACAGACATTGGAATGACAGTTATCCAAAAGATAAAAACAAAAATGGAAAACAGTAAGTGCTGGAGATGTGGAGATATGGACACATTGCTGATGAGTATGTAACATGCTTATACACTGAACGTCCCTCAAAGGCCCATGCATAAATTGCTTGGTGCTACTAGAAGGAGGAGGGGCCTAATGGGAGGTTCTTAGATTATTGGCAGAACACTCTTGAAGAGGATTGTGGGAGCCAAGGTTATTCCTCTCTTGCTTTGTTTCCTAGCTCATGATGTAAGTGATTTTGTTCCGCTCCACACTCTCTGTCATTGCCATCTGACATTCCCACCAGAAGCCCAGAGCAATGGGCCACTTGATCATGGGCTGGAATCTCCAAAACCAGGAGCTAAGTTGGTCTTGCTATTTATTAGTGAATCACCACCGGGTATTTGGCTATAGTAAAAAAACTATAATCCAACAAGTTCATTTCTGGGTATAAACCACAAAGAAGTGGAAGCAAGAATTTGAACAAATATTTGTATATCAATATTCATAGCAGCACTACTTAAAATAGCAAAAAGGTAGAACCAGCCCACAGATCCATCAATACATGAATAAATGATACAATGGAATATTACTCAGCCTTAAAAATAAATGACATTCTGATAGATGCTACCATGTGGATGAATCTTTTTTTTTTTTTTGGTACCAAGGATTGAACCCAAGGGTGCTTAAGAACTGAGCCACATCCACAATCTTTTTAAAAAATTTTTTATTTTGAGACAGAGTCTTGCTAAGTTGTTTAGGGCTTCACTAAGTTGCTGGGGCTGACTTTGACTTACCATCCTCCTGCCTCAGCCTCCCAAGTTGCTGGGATTATAGGCATATGCCACCATGCCCGGCCACAAGGATGAATCTCGAGTACATTATGCTAAGAAAAGGTCACATGAAAAGAACAATTATCATATGATTCTACTTTTAGGAAGCACCAAGAATACTCAAATTCAAAGGCACAAAGAGTAGAATAGAGGCTACCAGGGATTGGGAAAGGAAGAAAGCAGAGTTACTGTTTAATGGGCACAGAGTTTCAGTTTGGAATGATGAGAAAGTTCTGAAGATGGATGGTGGTAATGGTTATACAACAATTGCAGTGCATATACTTAAAAATGGCTAAAATGGCACATTTAATGTTGCATGTTTTATTTCAATAAAAAGAAGAAAAAATGTATTTTTCACTTATATAAAAAGTGAAAGTGTTTGTTACCAGCAGATCTGCACTGAAGAATACAAAAAAGTTTTTTTTTTTTTAAGTTTTTTTAGTTGTTGATGGACCTTTATTCATTCATTTATTTATATGTGGTGCTGAGGATCAAACCCAGTGCCTCACACATGCGAGGCAAGCACTCTACCACTGAGCCCTAAAGGAAGTTTTTAAAGAACAAAATGTCTCCAGATAGGAACACAGAACTGCAGGAAAGAACAAAGATCTGGGAAACAGAAAAGAGTGAAAAATGATATAAAGACTCTCATTAAAGTAGGGAAAAACTCTCAAACTCAATATTTAAGGAATTAACTTCCTTAATCTGATAAAGATTTCAAATCAGCTATTTTAAATATCATATTTCACGGTAAATATTGGGAGCTAATTAGGCTAAGTCCAGAGGGAGAGCCATGGGACAAGGTCATCCGAATTCACCTATCTGCAGCCTGAAGGAAGGCCTTCACGTCCAGTCCACAGACCCAAGAGAAGAGAAATCAAGGATTACTGTGGACTGCCACAAAATGTTAGGGCAGTTTATTACTCAGTATTGTTGTAGAACAAAATGTTAGGGCAGTTTATTACTCAGTATTGTTGTAAAACAAAAACTGAGCCGGGCACTGTGGCGCAAGCCTGTAATCCCAGCACTTAGGAAGGCTGAGACAGGAGAATCAAGAGTTCAAAGCCAGCCTCAGCAACAGTGAGGCACTAAGCAACTCAGTG
Source organism: Geosciurus inauris (assembly GCA_004024805.1). Taxonomy (NCBI): domain Eukaryota; kingdom Metazoa; phylum Chordata; class Mammalia; order Rodentia; family Sciuridae; genus Geosciurus; species Geosciurus inauris. The sequence continues at coordinate 129,837 of PVHX01002992.1, read as the reverse complement.
AGACCCTGTCTCTAAATAAAACACAAAATAGGGCTGGGGATGTGGCTCAGTGGTCGAATACCCCTGAGTTCAATCTCCAGTACCAAAAAAAAAAAAAAAAAAAGAACTGGCGGGCATGGTGGTGCATGCCTATAATCCCAGAGGCTGAGGCAGGAGGATCACGAGTTCAAAGCCAGCAAAAGCGAGATGCTATGCAACTCAGTGAGACCCTGTCTCTAAATAAAATACAAAATAGGGCTGGGGATGTGACTCAGTGGCCAAGTGCCCCTGAATTCAATCCCTGGTACCCGAAAAAAAAAATTAACAAAACTGGAGGACTCCCTAGCAGATATCAAGACCTATGAAGAAGCCATAGTAAATAAGACAGAGAGATATTGTCAAAGAATACACAAGTAGATCAATTAAATTAACTAGATAATTTAGAAAAAGACCCACTTTAAAAAAGAAAAACAGCTGATTTAGAGCAAAGATGGAACAGCAGGCTGGTGGGAAAGAATAGTTTCTCCCATAAAGTGAACATCTATCTATAAAATCAGACCTTGACCTTCTGCTTCAAACCATGCACAGAATGAGCTCCAAGTGGATTTTATATCTAAATCAAATATTTTAGAGAAAAGCACGAGATAATATCATGAGTTTTGGTAAGCAAGGATTTCAGGGCCTAAAAGTTCTAACTATAGACAAAATTGTTCATTCAGATTTCATTAAAAGTATAAACTTTAGTTTGTCTAAAGATATTATTAAAGAAAAGTAAAGGCAAGATACAAATCAGGAAAATCTGTTTTCAATATATAAATCTGTCAGACTTTTATCCACAGTTTCTAAAACACTGAAAAGACGACCAATATGAGTAAAACCATTTACTAATCATCAGGGGAAAAGAAATCTTAAACTAGCACGTACCCTGTCCGAAAATGGCTAAAATGAGAGAAAAAGACCCAGGGATATGTTAGAGCTGGATATCTGCATCTCTTCCCAATTCTGTCACTAGGTGACACTGTTTTGGTAGCTTCCAATTGGCCACAATGGGCATATTTAAACCACAAACGTTAGCAAATAACAGAAACGGCCCTTTTTCCCTTACAGAGTCAGTTTATCAATACACCACTGTGTACTATAGGCAAGGATACAGAACAAATTAAACTGTCATACAACATTGGAATAAGAGTAAATTGATAATCATTTTAAAAACCTTTGTGACAGCATCTCCCAAACATGGACATGTGCAGTTCCACTCCTGGGTATATATCCAACAGAAATGCTCATGTATATGCACAGAAGGATGCAGAGAATATAATATTTAGAGCAGCACTATTCACAGTAGCACTGAGAAGGAAGCCATCAGATGCCAAGAGAAATACATAATGGATTTTCTAAAACTGTGACGTATTCATACAATTAAATACTGAACAGAAATGAAAAGGAATAAGCTACAACTATGTACATTAGCATAGATGAATTGATCAAATACAATTTCAGGTGAAAGGATTCTGGCACAGAGGTATACAGGTGCTAGAATCCCACTTGTGGTCTTAGAAGACGGGAAGTAGTTACCTTGGACATTGAGGCATCCAAGAGATGGGGCACAGTAAGGGATCCTGGAGTGCAGGTCACGTTTGATCTGAGTTACATACTTATTTGTGTACCTTACTGCCTGTATAATTAAATTAAAAATTTGGCTCTAAAAAGGAGGAAGCTGGACACTAGTGCCAGATTATCTGTAATCCCCTATATGCAAACCCACAAACAAGCAAAATGAATCTGTGGTTAAAGAAGTCAAAATGGTCTGCACCATTTTGACCAAGTGGCGGGGGTGGAAGAAAGGCTTTTAGGTAAGGGAAATAATCTGCCTTGACCTGGTCATTGCCCAGGTGTATGCATTTGTAAAAGCTGGTGCGTTGTCTAGATTGTGCACTTCACTATTCTAAGCTGTAGTTCCATCAAAGGAAGTCGAGTTCCTGTGCAGAGTAAACCTAACCAATCTCATTTATCTTATTGAAAAGGTAATGTTTTCCCTTGACATATTCCTCATGCCCAAGAGCTCAGCTTCTTGTACATTTCCCTGCTTCCTGACTAGGACTTGAAGACAGAAAAGAAGTCAATGAAATGAGATAAATGAATTCTGTTTCCAGATAAAAACAGAGAAAGTTTATTGACTGCTCTGGCCGTAAATATACAGGCTAAATAAATATGGGCACTATACTAAAATTTATAGAGTAATCCTAACATGATGAAAAGCCCTCACACAGTTTGTGATCTAGTTGGAGAAACACAACAAATGGAAATATATATTGTAAAAAGTTACAAAAACAAAAAAGAGCAAATTAACACAGTACAATGAAACTAGCTTCCTCTGAGGTACAGTCAACTCTAAAATATAACTTTCAGTTATAGAAGAATTTACATTCCCCTATTCCTCTTACTTTCATTTCCACTAGTAATAACATCTTCTTTGAGGAATGTACACAGGTAACTGTAATGAACTTGTTAAAATCCAAATGCACTTTTTTTAAGTGCAATCACGCGATTGAAAATAAATTCCTTCTCTTTCTGAGAAAAAAAAAATCTGTAAATGCTGAGTTATAACTATCATTAAACCTGTAAAGCAAAGCTTTAAATCATTTAGCTGGGAAGAAGCTGAGTTTTATTGCTCATAAAAAACTAAGGAAAGCAGAGAAAGCCAAGTCACTCTTAAAATGAAAAAGCATTTAGGAGAAGGCGGAAGCAAGAGAGCTGTATGGCTATGGCTCTGCACCTAGCCTGGCCATATGCCCTGGCTAGCTGCCACAGCTCTGGTTAACTCTTATTGTCCCAGGGTCCTGGCATGTTAAGCATTTGTCTCTCATGGTTTGGTTTGTACTGTAATATGGACTGGAGATGGATGGTGCTGGGAGACATATTGGATGTCTCAGCCCCTGTGAGCTATTGGGTGCTGCAGACTCTGCAATGCACGATGCTACCAGGTTGCCCATTGGTGGCGTCAGGGGCAATGTAGGAAATTACAGCTTAAGTGACCACAAAGTGTGGGAAATAGAGTCTGAGCAGTGTGACTGCTGGGCTAGGGCAGTTTTGCTGATATGATTTATGGTACAAACAGTCAACTGTTTTGTCGTTTGGCTCTCTTTTGAATTTTACATTGAACCTTTTCTTCAGTAATGACCTTTTTAAAAAAATATACATTTTTAAATACATTCCACTTCATTTAAATATATTGGATTTAAATACAATACATGGACTTAAATACATTCCACTTCATTTCCTGTTCTTAAAGTTCATGATGAAGAAAAATTTTAAGAGAAATAGAAAAAAGAAACAGAAAAAGTTCACAATGAGCAGGTAACTTGCACAGGATGCTTTTCACTGTTGGTCGCCTATCTGGGGACTGTAGGAATAACATGAACCACATACCAACTACAAGACTCAAAGCTGCTAAGAGTCAACATGTACTTTAATAGTATTTATTTAAGAAGACTGCTCTAAAATGATGATTAAATAAATGCATTGGCAAAAGCTTGAATGTATCATTCCATGAAGGATGACTTCATTTATGAAATGACAGTGCTTTCTAAGTTAATTTCACTTATTTTATAATACTAAGTTTTCTTTGCATGTAAAATTGGTGAAGTGATAGCTGTTAATGTGCTGGCTTCATTAGCAGAATAACTTTGCTAACAGTAAAATGAACTCAATATTATTTTATAACCGTTGGATGCCTCAAGTGGAAAATGAATGAAGTTAATGAAGTACCAATCATATTCATTTTTTTTTAATCTAAGTCACGAATCAAAGTGAAAATTTTGGATGGTGCTTCTGTTGGAGATGAAATATCCAATACTACTGCGATGATATTGTGAATTGAATTTACAAATTTAACATAGATTTTTTTATGTGTGATTCTTTGCTTTAACAGCAATAATATGAATACAGTTTTGGTGGAGCCATAATGTCATGGTAAAAATGATATTCATATTAACTTAAGAAATCTATGGAACAGAAATGTAGTTGATTGATTGGAATTGATTGGAATTGATTTTGTGGTGCACACAACCTCAACTGCATACAACTGAGCTACAGTATTCTACCAGTAGGAATAGAAGCTATGGATACCAAAATATGTAGTTTTATATGCACAGAGTAAGAACAATTGACCTCCAAATATTTTGTGATAAAAATGATCTAAATTTAAAAATATACTCTTTTAAACCAATAATTATTAGAATTTTAAAAATGTTTGAACCCTGGAATAATTTTACTGTAAATGAAACTAGGTATCTTACAATGATATTGAGTGTTTTCTGAAGGAGTATATAAATTTTGGTTGTATTTGGTTGAAAATCAATCAATACATTTTTAATCAAACTATCCAATGAAAGGCGCAAGGAAAACCTTCAGCTTTCAGACCTTTCAGAAAATTATAACTTTTCAAAAACAAGTAAACAGATGGTCATTGAGATTTATCCTGATAAAATTTGGGGAAAAATGAACAAATTCAACAATGAGAACTTAAAGAGTGTTTGAAATTAAATACTGACGATTAAATAGCTCTGCTCTGGGGTCCCTCAGTCTGTAGAATCTTTTGATGGAGCTACTTTTATCATAGTAAATTTGTTTCACAAACCACAATGCAATGAAATGCAGAAGGCTTCTGCTGTGTCACACCTAAATTTGACAAAACTTAAAATCAAAGTCATAAGTAGAGAATATATTTAGTGAATTTTGTCTTGAAAAAATGTTTTCTGAAGATAGGTCACCTAACTAGAATCAAAATAACAGTATATATGAAAATGTTGGGAGGAAATATTTACAAATTTTGGTGTGAAGATTCAGAATCAAGAATAACCTCCACTCAGCAGGACTGGTTGTGATTACCAAGTATTTGAGCAGGTAGGGGAAGAGTACTTTTTCAACTGAAAATTGAGTCAGTTAAAAGTATCAGTGAATTATATTTATTAAAAGAGTCAATTAGAGGTATCAACCAATATCATTTATTAACCATAAGATAAAACATGTTTCAATTTTTATGAACAAACTAGAAATAAGGCATATTGAATAAAACACATTCTGCAAAAAATACAAGTAATAGAACAGAAAAATAGATATAAAGATATAAGCATATAAACAAAGGTGAATTACAAACATAGACCAAGAGAACTTTTCTGTTTGTGCTATTTTTAATGTTCAGATAATCAATATGTAGTTTATTAAAATTTGTTCTCCATTGTGCACAATGTCTGTTACTTTAATTTTTGAAACAATTTTATTTTTGAAAATAATTTTTGAATAGATGATTGTTTTAGTTACCTAATATGATAAAATTGAATTTGGCCCATAAATGTTAAAAATTATAAATTTCAGCTTCTAATGGAACTACCATTTCATCCAGATATCTCATCCTCAGTCTATACCCAAAGGACTTAAAATCAGTATATTACAGTGACGCAGCCACATCGATGTTTATAGCAGCTCAATTCATAATAGCTAAGCCATGGAACCAGCTTAGGTGCCCTTCAACAGATGAATGGATAAAGAAAATGTGCTATATATAAACAATAGACTATTACTGAGCCATAAAGAAGAATGAAATTATGGCATTTGCTGGTAAATGGATGGAACTAGAGACTGTCAGGCTAAGTGAAATAAGCCAATTCCCCCAAACCAAAGAACAAATGTTCTTTCTGATATGTGGATGTTAACACACAGTAGGCGGGGGACAGGGGGAATAGAAGTTCATTGGATTAGACAAAGGAAAATGAAGGGAAGAGAGAAGGGATGGGATAAGAAAGACAGTCAAACAAATTGGACATAACTTTCCTATGTTCATGTATGAATAAATGACAACTGTAACTCCACATCATGTTCAACCGTAAGAATGGGATTTTTTTCTTCAGGGTTTTCTATTTTACTGGAATATAAGTTTTCAAAATAGTTTCTGATTATCCTCTGTATTTCAGCAGGGTCTGTTGTGATATTTCCTTTTTCATCACAAATTTTAGTAATTTGGGTTTTCTCTCTCCTTTTTGTTAGGGTGGCTAAACTGAACCAGGAGGACATACATGACTTAAACACGTCAATTACAAGCAAGGAAATAGAAGAGGCCATCAAGAGTCTGCCAACCAAGAAAAGCCCTGGACCAGATGGATTCTCAGCGAGTTCTACAAGACCTACAAAGAAGAACTAACTCCAATACTCCTCAAATTATTCCACAAAATAGAAAGGGATGAAACCCTTCCAAACTCATTCTATGAGACGAGTATCACCTTGATTTCAAAACCAGATAGAGACAAGTCAAAAAAGGAAAATTTCAGACCAATATCCCTGATGAATGTAGATGCAACAATTCTCAATAAAATTTTGGCAAATCGCATACAAAAGCATATTAAAAAACTAGTGCACCATGATCAAGTGGGGTTCATTCCAAGGATGCAAGGTTGGTTCAACATACAGAAATCAATAAATGTAATCCATCACATCAATAGACTTAAAGATAAGAATCACATGATTCTATCAATTGACACAGAGAAAGCATTTGACAAAATACAGCACCCTTTCATGTTCAAAACACTAGAGAAACTAGGGATAGTAGGAACATACCTCAACATTGTTAAAGCAATATATGCTAAGCCTAAGGCCAACATCATCCTAAATGGAGAAAAATTGGAAGCATTCCTTCTAAAAACTGGAACCAGACAGGGATGCCCTCTCTCACCACTCTTATTCAATACAGTCCTTGAAACTCTAGCCAGAGCAAACGGACAGATGAAGGAAATTAAAGGAATATGAATAGGAAAAGAAGAACTCAAACTATCATTATTTGTAGATGACATGATTCTATACTTAGAAGATCCAAAAAATTCCACCAGAAAACTCCTAGAACTAATAAATGAATTCAGCAAAGTAGCAGGATATAAACTCAACACCCACAAATCAATTGCATTTCTATACATCAGTGATAAACCCTCTGAAAGAGAAATTAGGAAAACTATCCCATTCACAATAGCCTCAAAAAAAAAAATAAAATACTTGGGAATCAATTTAACAAAAGAGGTGAAAGACCTCTACAATGCAAACTACAAGACACTGAAAAAAGAAATTGAAGAAGACCTTAGAAGATGGAATAATCTCCCATACTCCTGGATAGGCAGAATCAATATTGTCAAAATGGCCATACTTCCCAAAGCGCTATATAGATTCAATGCAATCCAATTAAAATCCCAAAGGCCTTTCTTATAGAAATAGAAAAGGCAATCAAGAAATTCATTTGGAAAAATAAAAGACCCAGAATAGCCAAAGCTATCCTGAGCAAGAAGAGTGAAGGAGGAGGCATCACAATACCAGACCTTAAACTTTACTACAAAGCAATAGTAACAAAAACGGTATGGTACTGGCACCAAAATAGACATGTAGACCAATGGTACAGAATAGAAGACACAGAGAGTAATGCACATACATACAGCTATCTCATACTAGACAAAGGTGCCAAAAACATACATTGGAGAAAAGATAGCCTTTTCAACAAATGGTGCTGGGAAAACTGGAAATCCATATGCAGTAAAATGAAACTAAACCCCTATCTCTCACCATGCACAAAACTCAAAGTGGATCAAAGACCTAGGAATTAGACCAGAGACCCTGCGTCTAATTGAGGGGAAAGTAGGTCCAAATCTTCATCACGTTGGATTAGGCCCTGAATTCCTTAACAAGTCTCCTATAGCACAAGAAATAAAAGCAAGAATCAATAAATGGGATGGACTTAAACTAAAAAGCTTCTTCTCAGCAAAAGAAATTATCAATGAGGTGAACAGAGAGCCTACATTCTGGGAGCAAATTTTTGCCACATGCACATCAGATAGAGCACTGATCTCCAGGATATATAAAGAACTCAAAAAACTTAACACCAAAAAAACAAACAACCCAATCGATAAATGGGCTAAGGAGCTGAATAGAAACCTCTCAGAAGAAGATATACAATCAATAAACATATATATGAAGCAATGTTCAATGTCTCTAGCCATTAGAGAAATGCAAATCAAAACTACTCTCAGATTTCATTTCACCCCAGTCAGAATGGCAGCTATCCAAAATACCAGCAACAATAAGTGCTGGTGAGGATATGGTGAAAAAAGTACACTCAAACATTGCTGGTGGGATTGCAAACTGGTGCAACCAATGTGGAAAGCAGTATGGAGATTTCTTAAAAAACTTGGAATGGAACCACCATTTGATCCAGCTATCCCACTCCTTGGCCTATACCCTAAAGACTTAAAAACAGCACACTACAGTAAAGCAGCCACTTCAATGTTTATAGTAGTACAATTCACAATTGCAAAACTGTGGAAGCAACTCAGATGCCTTTCAATAGATGAATGGATAAAGAAACTGTGGCACATATACACAATGGAATATTATTCAGCAATAAAAGAGAATAAAATTATGGCATTTGCAGGCAAATGGATGGAATTGGAAAGCATTATGCTAAGTGAAGTAAGCCAATCCCAAAAAACCAAATGCTGAATGTTCTCTCTGATTAGTGGATGCTGATACATAAGGGGGGTGGGAATGGGGAACATAGGAGAAATGGTGGAACTCTGGATGAGGCAGAGGGGAGGTGGAGGGAGGGAAAGGGGAATGGGTATAGTAAAGATGGTTGATTGAGATCGTCATTACTATCTTTGGTGCATGTATGAAGACACAAATGGTGTGACTCTATCTGGTTTACAACCAGAGAAATGGAAAAATTGAGCTCTATATATGTACTATGACTTGAAATGCATTTAAATAAATTAATCTAAAAAAAAAGAATGGGATTTTTTTTTTTTTTTTGGTACCAGAGATTGAATTCACAGGCACTCAAACACTGAGCCACATCCTCAGCCCTGTTTTTGTATTTTATATAGGAACAGAATCTCACTGAGTTGCTTAGTGTCTTGTTTTTGCTGAAGCTGGCTTTGAACTTGCGATCCTCCTGCCTCAACCTCCCAAGCCGCTGGGATTACAAACGTGTGACACCACACCTAGCAAGAATGGCATACTAATTAGAATAAGTTACACTCCGTGTATGTATACTATGTCAAAATATATTCTATTGTCATCTATATCTGAAAAGAACAAATAAAAACATAAAAAATAAAAAAAGTTACAAATTTCGATTTTTGTCACAACTTTTCACTCTCAAAATTGTCAGTTTGAACTATAAATTTTGTGGTTACCCTGCTCATGAACAAAACTAAACCAAAGGAAAAGCAAATTGATTGTGGGGAAGGGTAAATAAAGTAATATTTAGAAATTACCTGCATTAGGTATTATTTTACTTTTATTTTATGACAACTTATCAGAGAAAATGTTCAGCCTTTGGTTTTTTGGGATTGGCTTACTTCGCTTAGCATGATATTCTCTAACTCCATCCATTTACCTGCAAATGCCATAATTTTATTCTCTTTTATTGCTGAGTGATATTCCATTGTGTATATATACCACAGTTTCTTTATCCATTCATCTATTGAAGGGCATCTAGGTTGGTCCCACAGTTTAGCTATTGTGAATTGAGATGCTATAAACATTGAAATGGCTGCGTCACTATAGTATGCTGTTTTTAAGTCCTTTGGGTATAGACCAAGGAGTGGGATGGCTGGGTCAAATGGTGGTTCTATTCCAATTTTTCTAAGGAATCTCCATATTGCTTTCCACATTGGTTGTACCAATTTGCAGTCCCACCAGCAATGTACCAGCCTTTTTCCCCACAACCTCGCCAACACTTATTGTTGTTTGTATTCTTGATAATTGCTGTTCTGACTGGCGTGAGATGAAATCTTAGGGTAGTTTTGATTTGCATTTCTCTAATTACTAGAGATGTTGAACAAACATTTCTTCATATATTTGTTGATTGACTGTACATCTTCTTTTGAGAAGTGTCTGTTCAGCTCCTTAGCCCATTTATTGATTGGGTTGTTTGTTTTTTGGTGTTAGTTTTTTGACTTCTTTATATATCCTGGAGATTAGTGCTCTATCTAATGTGCGTGTGGCAAAAATTTATTCCCAGAATGTAGGCTCTCTGTTCACCTCATTGATTGTTTCTTTTGCTGAGAAGAAGCTTTTTAGTTTAACTCCATCCCATTTATTGATTCTTAATTTTATTTCTTGCACTGTAGGAGTCTTGTTAAGGAAGTTGGGGCCTCACTGGATTTCTCCATGCTTTTGGGTAGCCTACAAAAAAGAGAGGAATGGATTTGGCAGATCCTTGGCAAAAGGAACATAAAAGCCTTGTAGATTCTAGAAGATCAAATATGAGACTTTCTGAAAGTGGAGCATGCAAACTGAATCAGATTGCTGCAAGGTGAGTGTAATGGAAGGTTGCAAGGAAGTCTTAGTACATATCTGAGTCCCATTCACACCTCCCGCTGCCACCTCATACGACATGCAGGTGTTGGGAGTCACCATCTTCATCACTTGAAACACTGCTGCTCCCTTTTCATTCATTGAGTGTAGTTCCTCCTTCAGGTCAAGTTCAGCTCTCCTCCCTCACAAAGCCTTCCCTAATCACCCAAGACAGGGTCAGACACTTGAGCAGTGGCCATGCCTAGCTGTTGTGCAGGGCCTCAGGACATAAGCACACACCTGAGGGTAGCGTTTGTTTACTTGAGTGTATCTTCCACTAGGTTGTAGGCTTCTTCAAAGGTGAGCAGGTGAGTGTGTTTGCTGAGTAAGCAGAACACCCCTCCTTGCATCTCATAGGAAATAATGCACATGGGCTTGGGAGCTGGTAACACCTACCAGGTATCAAGCACGGATGTACGCACTTTACCAACAGTAAGAGCTTAATCCTCTCAAGAAGCCCTGTGAAGTTATTACCCTCAAGACAGAGGGCTTTGGCAAGTGGCAAGGACACACAGGTGGCAAAGCAGCAGGAGTGGGGATCAGAAACTACAGTCTGTCATTGCAAGGTAACACCTGTGCCACACCGACTGGGCATTCACTTAGCTGTGAATCATCACCTGCGAAGAGTGCTCGTTCCTTCCAGTCTTCGTGAAATAGAGAACCACCAATGATAATAATCCTCTCTTTTGCTGTCAGGAAACTATGTGGGATGAAATAGGATGTAACCTCAAAGATAAGACTGGAATGATTCAGGCAAAGCCCTTGCTTCTTTAGTGGTAAATGAGACTTTATTTGGATGTAGGTAGAAGTTTAAAAAAACAACTGGAAATATAGCTTCAAATCCTGAAGGATGCAGGAATCCCATTAGACATCAAATCCCTATGACACCTGGAATCCCCTCTGAGCACCCCATCAGAGAACAATAGGGCAGGGCCATCACATCACCCATAGACGGCCTGGCTTTCTTGATAGTTGAATTGTTAGAAATCCTGCTACATATCTCTTGCCTGCACCTTCATGTTGGTGGCATCTCCTCCCTGCAGAGGTGACTAGATCAAGTAGCCACTGTCTTCCACTTGACTTTGAAGGTAGTGGTGGTCCCACTTCTCCATCTTCTCTGCTAACCCCAAATCCCCAGGTCCTTCAGCTATTCCTCATGGCACTTGGTTGCCAGGCTCCTGCTCACCAGGCTGTTCTCTGGAAATGACTGTTAAGAGTCAGGTTAAGCTGAAAGTCACTCTGAGCGCAACTGACTAGGGAGTAGCCAGGCCCCAGGAATGCATCTCATATTTCTTAATCTCTACAAAGAGATCTTTTCACTACAGTTAGAGGGTCAAAGTATTGTTATAATGAACATAATAGTGGAAGAATAAAAGTTTACATCGTTTCTGTAGTTGCTCATGGTGAAATCACTCAGGACTTCTTGTATTTGGGAAATGCCTTGAGTTGAATGCCTAGCAAGTTTGTCTTACATAGCTACCAACAGGAGTGTGGAAAGAATTAAAACAGTGGTAAATAAAATGAAAAAATGCTAACAACACAACATTAAAAAGGAATACAAACTTATAAATAATGGAGAATGACAATTATGTGTGTGTTTCAGGCATAGAAAATATTCAAAACCCGAAAGACATGGCGGCATGCCCATCATCCCAGTGACCTGGGAGGCTGAAATAGGAGGATCACAAGTCTGAGACCAGCCTAGACAACTTAGTGAGACCCTGTCTCAAAAATCAAAAAAATAAAAGGTCTGGAGGGTGTAGCTCAATGGTAGAGTACCCCTAACTTCAATCCCCAGTACCGAAAGAAAGGAAAAAATTAAAGCAAATCTTATAGAAGAATATGAATAACTTACATTTTTTTCACATTTTTTAAAGTTCTCTAGAATGGCAATGCATTGGTCTTCTTATCTGCTGAGAAACAAAACTTTACACTAACTTTTATTTCCCAAACTATAAGAAAACTTAATAAAATTGGCTATAAAGGAGAGATAAATAATTGTGTGTGTTTGTGTACGTGTGTGTGTGTGTGTGAGAGAGAGAGAGAGAGAGAGAGGAGAGGGAGGAGAGAGAGAGAGAAATAGATGTTAAGAGATATCATTTTTGAAAGTGATAATTGAAGCTGTCAGAGAAAGCTCTGGTGACTGGGCTACTTGTTCTCTCCTTATTTAGAGAGCAGGAGGAACAGATGCTATGGAGAAAGGTAGAAAGGATCAGCACTGGATAGGAGAAAAACCATAACACACCAAGTGGAGAAATGTCAGGAGCTAAATATGCTGAGGAAACAAGGCAGGGGTTCCTGAGTTGGGCCATAATATGTCACTGATGTGCTTGGCCAGACAGTTTTAGTAGGGGGTATAACTATCACCCCAGAGCAGAACTGACATCTCCTCTGACTCCCAGTTACAAAAGTTGTTAATATTGTTGAAGTGACGGGAACCAGAGCAAAGATAAGTTCTGCTATACTTTGGATCAACTTAATTGCTAATAAAAATTTTAAGAGCAAGTTAAAAATCTGCATAGGAGAACAATGATAAAGTTGAGCCAGAAACTGAGAATCCTACTGAGATGGAAACATATTTTCACCTTTCATTTTGAGTTTTCCTTGAGGTATAAGATAAATAGATAGAGTTCAACAGTCTTCTGGGAATCCACCATACAAAAATTAGTTTTTAACTCATTTCAAATAAAATTAAATTACTAATAAAATAAACATAGAGACAAAATGCCTGATTTTTTTCTAATGTCATAGAAGTGAGTATTAGCCAACCAGGCTCACAGTACAGCCTGAGCTGCCCTTTCACCAAGTGCTTGCTGAGCTCTTGTTCTAGTAAGGTTTAGACTTGAAGCTGAGGGAGAGGGTGATGGTAGGAAGATAACAAACATGCCACATGCCAGCTCATGGTCACTGTACCAAGAGGACAGATGCTGAGAGAAGGGAACAGAGTGATGGGGGCTACTTTTAGAAGGCATCCTGTTCCATCTGAAAAGAGACCTGGGAGTGGTAGAGAATGAGCTCTGTGCTCACTAGAAAGTGGTAGGTCATGGTGACGTTGGCAGGATCTCGACCTCTAAGGGAGATGGACATCCATTTCATAAAGGGTTCAAGGAGTGACTTAGCTTTACCTGGCGCATCCTGGCATCCATGTGAACAACCCGCCAACAGTAAGTGAAGGTCAAGAGCAGAATGAGGAAGACCTCATGGAGTCTACTGCTGAGATCTGAGCAAAGGATGGTGGTAGCCTGGGCTGGTTTACAGTGCTGGAGGTGGTGAGAATTAATTCTAGCTATCTTAGAAACGTAAAGCCAACGGCATTAGCTAATGAGTTGACTTTTAGATATGAGACAGAACAGGCATAGATGCTTCCAACCTTTTGGGAATGGGGTTATTATTCATTTGAATTTGGAAGATTGTGGAATAACAGATTTCAGAAGAGATGCTATATTTATCTCCTGTGGATTGATGTCACAAATTACAAACCAAGTGATTTTAAATCATTAGAAATGTATTCTCACAAAGTTTTGATGGCCAGAAATCAAAGCATTGGTGGGATTCTCCCCCTCTAGGGAAAAACCTTTCCTTGCATTTCCCAGATTCTGGTTGGGTCCTGGTGGTCCTTGGATTCTGGCAGCATGACTTTGGTGCCACTTTGTTTTTCCCATGATCTTTCCCCTGTGTCTTTGCAGTCTTCTTTTCTGTCTTTAAGAAAGACCTTGTCATTGAATTAAGTGCCCACTCTAACTCAGGATGCTCACATCTTGAGATCCTTACCTTAATTACATATTCAAAGGCATTTATTCCAAATAAGATCACATTCTGATTTTTCAGGTGGACACTACCTTTGTGGAGACATTCCACTCCTATAGGTGGGAACCAAGGGTCCCTTTTAGACAAACAACATTTAATATATCTCCTAGTAGTCATAATAGAGAAGCCACATAGGTACTTAAATTTATGGTCTTAAGTTCAAGAGAAAAGTCTAGAATAAAAAATAAAACTTGGGGAGACTGGATATATAAATGCTGTCTTTCTATTAGAATACATTTTATGAAATTTTTCCAAAACATATATTTACTGGTTTGAATCTGAATCAGAAATCCATTTTTAAAGCCTTAATATGAAAATATTTTTTTAGAAACAAAGGTCAGAAGAACAAAAGCAAAACAAATTAATAAATTAAATATTTGCAATCCTCTGTACTTGTGAATAATATTTCATAAAACTAGAATCTTTATGTCTGTGCTTGGAGCTATTAAATAAGGAAGAGGACATGGTGAAATCAGCAATGTACACACTCTTGTGCCAAGAACTGTACATTATGTAGTATAATAAATTCTAATATTCCATTGCCATTAAGTCATGTTCTAGACTCATATTGCTAACATTTCATCCCCTGTCACTGATCTCTTAAAAGAAGCAAATTAAAGCTGAGAGAGAAGCTCCAATCTCAGCCCTGCAGGCACAAAATGTATCTCTACTAGAAAAATCTATGAAGTTGCAAAACAAAATCTTCCCTTTTCAATAAGAAAGCAATCATAGAGTAAAGGAGGAAAAACCTATCCATATAAGAAGCAAAATTACCAGCTTGATGTTCAACCTCCTGAATTTTGCAAAAGATTGTTTTATAATATCATGCAGTAAACCTTTCAAAAAGATATTCTATGTTGTTATATAGGGCTTACAATAACTTCACTTGACCTAACACAGAAATAACCAGTAAAATCTTTCAACTAATCTTGTCAAGTGTTCCCATATATCAAAGAGTCTGATGTTCATAATGTTACCAATGGAAATCATCCTTAGGTTTATATTTTCAAAGTGTCTAAAGAGAATAAACTCAGACAATGATAAAACTTTTGCTAAAGATGATTTAACTTAGCAATGTTGTTAAGTCCTTTAGTGTCTTACAGTGTCTCAAGAATACCACTGTGGACACAAGTAATCATGTTAATAAAATATCAGAATAGTGATTTATAGTTTAGAGGATGCCAAGCCAAGAGCTTTCTGCATATTACCTAAGATAAATCATGATTACAGAACAGATCCTTACCTTTGTCAAGGCGTGATTCTAAAATTCCAAATAAAAACTCCAGGTCTTATTGAAGCAAAAGACACAGGATTTTTTCTGGCCAGAGCCGAGGAAGCAGAAGCAGACAGTTCTGCCTCGACCACATAGTACAAGTGGAGAGTAAGCTTTAAAACTAAAATTCCACACAGAAGGTGAGCAGGAGAGGCAAATACAATCATAAGACACGTCTCATAAAGTGTCACCAAGTTCTCAGAATTGGCACCTTCTGTACATACTTAGGAAGTTAGCTAACACCAACTCCATAATTTGAAGACATTGTGGTCAGGGTACAAGTGGGTAAGGGTGTCAGCTTCTATACGAGTAGGCTCGTGAGGAAAAAGGGGGACAATTTTGTGCAGGGTGAGATGTCTGAGCAGAATGGGATCAACCCAACTTAACTTTCAAATCAGCCCATAACACCTTGAGATAGATTTGTTTGTTTTTTCTTCTCCCTGGACAAAGGGATTCTGGATAGAGGATAGCTGAATACGTCCCATGTGTTAGCATAATTCCAGTTCTAATCCATCCACTTCTGCTGGGGTCAACAAGCAGAAGGAATCCAAAGGTACCAACAGAGGGGCTTGTGCAGGGGTCTTTCCTCTGGGGGTGAAGAGTGAGCATGACGGAAGAATGAAAGAGGTCCCAAGAATCCCAATGCCGTGATGCTAGAAGAACTTGGCTGCAGGAGATTCTGGACTCTGCAGAAGAGAAGGACACTCACAGCATAAGATGCCAGTCTTCCTGTCTACTGAACAATTCATCTGAATCGTCTCTGTTCTACATCCCGTGAGAGGAAAAGGAGACTGCAAAACAGAGTTTCTTATGGCGTTTGGATATTGACTCAGATGACCTGAAAATTGCCCATGTCTGCTTTTGCTGAAGAAAATATAATTAAAAAATAAAAGCAAAATTGAAAATCAAAACAGCACCTTCACCTGTACTATGCCAGTGTTACTCCACCACAGAATTACTGAAGTCAGGGCTTCCACACTGTGGATTTTGTTGTTAGGTTTGGTAAAATGCATCAGGGCACCAGGTCTGGAGGCCAGAAGGTAGCCCACAATCCATTTTAAATGTGACCTTGGGGTTTATTGATGGTGCATAAAGGGCAAAACCAGGCAGCACTGATTTCTAATGAGAATTCTGTGGTACTATATTCAAGAGAAATTTGAAAGAAAATATGTGGTAATAGTGTTCAAAGTTTGTGTTTCTTTGTGCTCAACATTCCAAATGTCAGAGGCTATGTAATTGCAACTGACTGAAGTAATTTAAACTTACAAGAAGAATGTATCTTACCCTATGTGTGTTATTTACAGTATATGAGTTTTCCCGATAAGGAATTTTTAAAAATGATTTTGTGTCTTTGGGCTGAAATACATAGAGAAAATACATTTCATCTTTTTTTGTGGTATAGCTCAAAGCATATGAAGCCCAACCTAGCTACATTTTTTAAAGTTATTAAATTGAGGCTCCATAAAGGATTCAACAAGTGAACTATCTGTGAAATTTTCACTGGTTTTGGGTGGAAGTATTTTCTTCTCTCTGTTCTGTATTATCACAGAGACATTTTCAAGATAAACAGTTTTATAGAACTTTCCTTCTATGGGAGAAAGAAGAACTTACAAACATGCCTTTAGAAAATAATGTCACAGAAATTAAACTGCATGATTTCAAGAAAAGACATATTTTCCAATTTTTACTAATCCCTTAAGAAGGAGAAAATATAGATGTTCCTTATTTAAAAACTGTCTATGAATCAGTGCTGAGAATTATACTGGTTAAAGATGCCAGGCCAAGTGAATCATTCACACCAGTGATGTTTCCACAGCTGGTTTTGGAAGTACCATCACTCCATGTCAACTCCCTCCCTTTCCTTCTCACCTAAAGGAAGTACACTCAAGAGAGAAAGGAGATTTCTGAAGTTCCATCTTAGACAGTCTAGGCAGGCTGCAGAGGCCACTATAGACCTGCTTCTGGAGAGGACACCATGACAAAGAGGACAGAATTCTTCATGGTATTCCTCAGGCTCCTAGGTCAGGTCTCCATGGTTAGGCTAAACGTAAGAAAGGCCAGACCAATCCCCAATGCATTTTGGAGGGAATACTTAATTTATCAGACTCTTACTTTGGTCTTAACTTTGTTTAAAAAAACTTACAATACTTAAGCCTGCTTATTGAAGAAGATTTGTAAAATACTTAAAAGCACAAAGAAAATGTCTATGATTCATAATCCTATTCTCTGGAGATAATCACTATTAATTTTTTGGTAAAATACACCTCTATTTTCATGCAGATATCTATAGTTTACTAAGTAAAATTGGGCTCACGCTATACCTTACATCCTGAAATCTTATTCTTCCCATTGACTAATAAATCTTAAACATTCTTGTTATTAATTTTTAAACAGCATGCTATTTCTTATGTCCTACAGAGCACAATTTTTGGCATTACCGTAAATGTTGAAGCAACTCTCTATTTTGCTATTTTAAATACTGTTTAAATGAACATCCTTGTAGATGCATTTCGTGACATATTCATGAAAATTCTTTGCCTGCTGGTTGATCTCCATGCCCTGTCCTCACCCAGTACAGTGCAACCGTCTGAGCAGCTCTTCAGCCTCTTACAGCACTTTGAGCCATTCTTTCATTTTCTCCATCATGTATTGGTAACTGTGTTAGTCAGTTTTCATTGATATAACCAAAATGCCTGACAAAAACAACTTAGAGGAGGAAGGGTGTATTTGGGCTCATGGTTTAAGCAGTTCAGTCCGTGGTCAGCTGGCTCTCAGCTAGAAGCATCATGGCAGAAGGGCATGGTGGAGGAAAGATGCTCAGTTCATGAAAGCCAGGAAGCAAAGAGAGAGAGATAGGAAGGGACCAGGGACAGATATAGTTCCAAAGACCACACCCTCAGTGACCTTCTTCCTCCAGCCATGCCCCACCTGCCTATAATTTTTACCATTTCTTTATAAGCCCATTCAAATCATTGATCTATCAGATGAATTAATCCACTGATGGGGTCAAAGCTCTCATTAGCCAGTCTTTTTACCTCTGAATATTGCTGCATTGCCTAACCCATGCACTGTGAGAATATTCCAGATCCAAACCGTAATGTTCACCTATTGCTGCACAACAAATTACACTAAAACTCAATAACTTAAAAACATAAATATTTGCATTTTCATAGTTTCTCTATGTAAGGAACCCAGAATACCTAACTGGGTCCTTCAGCTTAGGCTCTCCATGAGACTTCACTATAGATGCCATCCATGACTATGGTCTCATCTAAAGCCTTGGCTACAGAAGAATCTGCTTTGAGGCTGTTGGCAAGGTTCTATTCTTTGCAGGTTGTTGGACCAAGGACTTCAGTGCCTCACAGGCTATTGACAGAAGCTACTCTCAGTCCCTCATCATGTGGGCCTCTCCATAGGATTGCTTGTATGTGGTTGTGTGCCTTTTCAGAGCAAGTAGATGAGAAGATGCTGACAAATAGGAGTCAGTTTTTCAAATCCTAATCTCAGAAATGGTACCTAACCATCTCTGGCACATTCTATTTACTAGAAGCAAGTCACTGGGCCAAACCACACATAAAGTGAGGGAATCTCATAGGGCGTCAGTAACAGGAGGTGGGGATCAGTAGGAGCAATTTCAGAGATTGCCTACCACACATCATCATCATCAGTCAGTCATCCCCTTTGTGGCCTCCCACAGCTAAGATTGGCAGGCAAGCCTATCATTCTAGTCATTTTGCAAACACTGCTCTTCCCTCTTGGTATCTCCTTCCCTGCACTGCCCTGCCAGACAAAGCTCTAATCCCTTTAAACCCAAGTTTATGTGGGATGCATCTAAGTAGTTGATTATTAGTAAGAAAATTACAAAACAGTGTTGTCTGGTCTCTTTTATAATTCATAATGAAAATTCTCAAAAGAGTAGTCAACACAGTCTAATACTCCTATTTTACTTCCTTAATTCATTTACTTTATCAAGGCTTCAGATCATTCCACACCTTTTCCTTTCTCCTCCAACATTCTGCTCTCCATCTGACCATCTCAATAGCCAATAGCCTTGCGTTGTATCTTACTTATTTAAAGAATAAAGCAAAGTTTTCATCTTCCCACCAAAAAAAAACCCTTTTCCTCACATCTTTTCTCATAATCTTTCTTCCATTACGTTGGCGAAATGTCACTGCTCTCAATAATGGCTCACATTTCCAGGAATCCTCTGAATCCCGTTTTTATCCACCTTCATAAATTCTTCCCTTCTGCAGTTACCCCTCTGTTATGGTTTGGATGTGAGGTATCCCCCAAAATCTCACATGTGAGACAATGCAAGAAGGTTCAGAGAAGAAATGATTGGATCACAAAAGCCTTAACCCAATCATTGAATTAAACACCGGATGAGATTAATTGGTGATTGAAGGCAGGTGGGGTGTGGCTGGAGGAGGTGGGGCATTGGGGGTGTGGCTTTAGGGTACATATATTTTGTATCTGACAGTGGAATTTCTGCTCTCTGATCATCATGTGAGCTACTTCCCTCTGCCACACTCTTCTGCTTTGATGTTCTGCCTTACCTCGAGCCCCAAGGAATGGAGCCAGCCTTCTATGGACTAAGATCTCTGAAACTGTGAGCCCTCAAATAAACTTTTCCTCTTCCACAGTTCTTCTGCATGGGGTCTTTTAGTCACACCAATGAAAAAGCTGACTAAACACTCTCTCTCTTTTGTTTGCTAAATGGCTGCCTTTCTACCAGATCATTCCTATCAACACAGAAATAGGCCAACTCACTTAAAAAATATCTCCCTGAATCTCAAGAGCTAGAGTCCTCTTTCAAAGCTCCCTTTACAATTTGAAGCTTCTTGAACTATTTGTCTCTAGTCACTGACTTCATTTCCTCCTCCTTTCTTCCTCCCTTTCTTTCTTTATCTCTTCTCAATAAATTATGTCGCCAGTCTGTCTAAGGGAATGCTCTTGCCAAGGTCCCCAGTGATCTTCATGTTGCCAAATCCAGTAGTCACTTGTTACTTCTTACCTTAATTTCCAGTATCCTCAGCACAGCAGAATGCCCCATCCTCTTCAAACGTTTTTCCTCTTGGTTTTGTATCATCATGTTCTTATCCCACCAATGGCTCCTCTTGTCTTCTTTGCTAGCAGTTCTTCCTCTCCTTAACTTTTAAATATCAGAGTCCTGCAGGGATCCAACCTGGCCACTCTTCTCTTTTCTGTCTATGTATCCTACAACATTCTTCACATGTCTTTAAATAACATTTATATAACAATGACTTTCAACTTTTTGTCTCATCCTGATTTCATCCTAGAATTCTTGACTCTTACATGCAACTGTCTCTTCAACATCCATGCATGTTTATCTAACAGGCATTACAAATGCAACAGCGTCACAACAAGACTCTCCATCTCCTCTCCCCTTTCACCATGGCAGCTTACTCTTCCTCAAGAATTCCTATCACACTGCCACTCAAGGTAGGTATTTAGGGGTTGTCCTAAGTTTCTTTTGTTTCCTTATGTCAGATTCACCAGTGTGTGATCTCTACTTAGCTCCAAATCATATTTTGTATCCATCCTTCTCCAGTCTCATTGCCACTGTGCTGCTCACTATCACCTCTCCACTGGACAGCTCTATTAGCTCCTAATTGATGTCTCTACCTCCTCTCCTGCTCCACCTATAATCCTTTCTCATGCATTAAAATAATTTTTTAAAGTCTTACAAGATTACTTCCATGCTTGAGAATTACCAATGGCTTTCTGAAGTTTTATGTATATTCATGCATCACATTAATGGGGATACATCCTGAGAATTGCATCTTTAGGAGTTTCATTGTGGTGTAAATATTATAAAGGATACTCCTGCAAACCAAGGTGGCAGCTTAATCTAATCAAGCAAATCAATAGATGAGGGGTGCATGAGGCTATTGCCAGTGTAACACAACATCCTGTCTCACAGCAAACATTTTTTAATAAGTAAAAGTTGTAAACATTAGAATAATAATAAAAAGCATAATATGCTACTACAAAAAAATAGTAGTATAGTCACTACCATTATCAAGTATGATGTACTGTATACAAAATACTTCTGTATGGCTGGAAGAGTGTTGGGGTTTTTTTTGCACCATCTCAAATGTGAGTTATATGCTATGAGGTCATGATATCATGATGGTACACCACCCCTGGGCAATAGGAAGTTTCCAACTCTGTTATAATTTTATATGACTAATGTCATACCTGTTATCTGTCATTCTATGAAATACTATGTAGCTCATGACTCTGTGTATGTGTGTGTGTTTGTGTACACACACAAATCGTTGTGCATACTGCATGTGTTCAATTTGATGAGATTGCACAATTTCTGACCCTGGCTTACTAAGACATACATAATCTAACTCCTCCCTACATCTTCATTCTCATCTCAAAGGGCTCTTCCTTTTGTCCACACATATTGAGCATTGCTGTTCCTACTCTGGGGCCTTTTTTACTACTTGTTTCCTCTTCCTGAAATGCTACCTCCATATCCGCACAGGACTGGTGCTTTGACTATTCATATCTCCATTTTAAGCTGTGATATTTTGGAAGCAATGACGTACTCAGTCTTTGAAATTCAGACAAGGCCTGACAAGGGTCTTAGAAACCTCTTCCAATCATCCTATTCACATTTCTTCATAGTATTGACCACCACCTGGTATTTTCTTTCTTTGTGGTCCGCTTGCCTCCTTTCCTGCTGGACTACAAGCTCCAATGAAGGCTCTTATTTCTCTCCCCTAGCACTACCACTACCTCTGCCCAGCACAGGAAACTGGGAGTAATTGTGTTTTTTATCCCTTCTTCTGGAGCATACCAAGTGCAGTGCCTAGAGCAGTATCTGACATAGAAGATGAGCTCAATAGATTCTTGGAGAATAAATGATTCATTTTCTCAAGAAATTGTCTTGAGAAGTAGAATCACAAGATCGAAGAATTTAACCATGTTTATTAAGAAATCTTCACGTTAGAGAATCTGATCAACTTCTAACCAGAGTGGTGGGCAAGTCAAGGAAGGAAGCTGATGTTTGTCATTGAGCTGTCATCAGAGCCACAAGTTTGTTACCTCCTAATCCTTAAACCTGACTCTTGTCTAAAGAACTGATAGGACCAAATCCTTGCTTTAAAATACCTAGGGAAGCTGGGCACAGTGGCGCCTCCCGGCGGCACTGGAGGCTAAGGCAGGAGAATCATGAGTTCAAAGCCAGCCTCAGTAAAAAACGAGGCACTAAGCAACTCAGTGAGACCCTGCCTCTAAATAAAATATAAAATAGGGCTGGGGATGTGGCTCAGTGGTTGAGTGCCCCTGAATTCAATCTCTGGTACCAAAAAAAAAAAACACAAAACACCAACAACAACAACAAAAAAAAAAACCCTAAAATACCTGGGAAAGATTCCTTCCAGCTTTCTGCTTAATATCCTTTTCCTTTTTCTGTAGTTCCTGAACTAAACCCAATGTTTTGCTCCTTTGTAGGTACAGGAAATGAAAGGAAGTGTGAGAAGCTAGAGATATTCTTTATTGTTATTGTTATTATTATTATAATTATTATTAAAACTTTATGATTATACATAGTAGTTGGGTTCATCCAAACTCATACATGTATGAAAATTGGTTTCAGTTTATGATACCCTCTTCCTCTCCCCCTTCCTTTTCATCCTCCCCCCTTCTCTGTCCTCTAGTCTACTAGACTGCCTTTTGTTCATGTATTAATTTGTTTTTGATTAGTTCTTTATGTAATCTTATCTTTCCCTCCCCCTTTCCTTTATTTTATTCCAACTTCCACATATGAGAGAAAACATTGGACCTTTGAGTTTCTGAATTTGGTTAATTTCACTTAGCATGACATTCTCCATTTCCATCCATTTATTGGCAAATACTATAATTTCATTATTTTTTAATGGCTGAGTAGAACTCCATTATACACACACACACCCCGCAATTTCTTAATCCATTCATCTATTGATGGGTGCCTGGGTTGATTCCATAATTTAGGTATTGTGAATCATCTGCTATAAACATTGATGTGACTATGTCACTGTAGTGTGCTGATTTTAGATCTTTTGGGGAAATAGCCAGGAATGGGATAGCTGGGTCATATGGTGGTTCCATCCCTGGAAGCAAGAAATATTCTTAAATGAAAAAAAAAAAAAAAACTGTTGAAAGGGAAAGAAAAGAGAAGAATTCTAAAGTAATTATTCATTCATTCAACTAACATTTTTGAGAATCGGCAATGTGCGTGGCACTGGTCTAGAACTTGGCAGTGAAGAAACTGTCAACTGACACTGTTTACATGATCGTAAACATTGGGTTGTGACAACTTATGCCTTTTACAACTAATCTGCGTAGTTCTCTGTACCAGAAAAGGATTTCATCTTCAGTGGTTTTTATCAGCCTCCTCCTCACAAGTCAACAGGGCCAACCTATCGCTGTATTCTACGTTGCCCATTAGACAGACTCTGTGGATTAATCATCCTAAAGGCTATTGTTTTATTTCCTGAGCACAGGGCCCTTCTCATGCCCACCATATTCTGTACAACAGAGCCTCATCACACAGTATTCATTTACTGTATTGCACTGAATAGTTAGATGCATGTTTTCAAAACATGGTACTATCTTCGACATAAATGTATGTCTTAGAATTGATGGTGTCTTACAAGTTCAAATTGAGGGCCTCTTTTTCTTTCTAAGTCTCAAGTTTCATGAATTACTTAATAATGTTGGGTTATTCGGCTTTTCAAAAGTCCTGGAACCTAGATGCTAACAGAGTGAGTAGGAGACACACCTGGGTTAGGAGTCAGGAAGTTGGACCTAGGAAAGTCATGTGGTTAGATCTGTTTTCTGCACCTGAATCTTCATACAATATGCTCCAAGGAGATTTATTCCCTCTCCTGCTTTCTCCAATGAAACAAAATAGGTGATAGAGTGGAAGGAATCACCTCTTCTGCACCATGCAGCAGGGAAGCTGGGCTTCCAAGCAAGAGAAACTACATCCAAATAAAGGCTTAAATGCAAGACTTTTTACCCTCAGCTATAATGATGTTTGGGGACAAATAATTCTTCATTGTTGGGGGCTGTCCTGACACCAGGATTTTTAACATCTTTGACTTCCACCCACCAGATGCCCAGAGCTGCTTCCCACAAACTGTGACAATCTAAATGCTTTCAGACTTTGCCAAAGGTCTCCAAATTAGCCCCCAGCTCCTATTGACACCACCACTTAAGTGTTTGCCCACTGGTCACCTTGGACATATTCTGTACCTTTAAAATGGGAGTAGCGATGATGCATCAAATAGTTCTGAGCACGAGGCAGTGTGCAAATAAGCCAATCTCTGCAGGCTAAGGCCACTATAAACCTAATGCCGATTCTGTTTCTCATTTTCTAACACAAGTGTAGTTTTAATGTGTACTTTTGAATGATAGTTAGGGCTCCCATAAAGCTGAAATGAAGCATGTCTAAAAAGAATTATCACAGTGCAGGCGGCTGGGAACCAATTGTCATTAACAGAGAGCGTGGGGTTTTCAATCAGCTATGGAAGCAAACACCTTCCTAAGGCCAGGCTCAGAGGCGCACCAGTGGCCTAACTCTGCCACAAATTGGTGGTACTGAGGAATGATGACAGAACGGTAATCCTTGATATGTTTATCTTCTTCTGTGCACATATTTTTTTAAGGTATGAAAAGATATGAACAGGGTTGATTTGTGCAAAACAGTCGCCATCAATGTCCTTTAATGGTCCCTTCTGATGCTTCTCTTCCCACTGGGATGCTGGGTGCTGTCTCTGGAGCCCCACATCCTTACCCACCCTGATTCCACAGCCTTTTTTCTCCACATTTCACCACACTGCCCCCTGGCAGCACTTCCGGTACATCAGCTTCCTCTCTCCAAAGAATCCTAAGGATGCTCATGAGTCATGTGCCCCTCTTTCCCAGGCCAGTGATGGACGATGGTATGATGTAAGGAGGGGCAGAAGGAAGACTCCAGAAAATGAAAAGAAAATTCCTTCTTGCACAACCATCCCAGGCTCAAATTTCCCCACTAAAATGCATTTCTCCAGCAAGAGCAATAACATGTTTTATCCATCCTGAAATACTTTACACAGTTTCTCATTTCTAAAATCTGACTGCATTTTATAAGCAGTAACAATGTGTGCATTTAATATAGGTGCATTCCATCACTCTGTACCCACAACAAGAAGCTATAGCCAGTGATGCTTCTTACAAGTTACTGGCATCTTAGTATGAGAGACACGTGAAATTTGAAGTAGGTTGGAAATGAATTAAACAGGGATTGCAAGATGGACCCACACATTGAAGGCAGATCGCAGGGGCAAGGCCTGGGAATGGGAGCATCCTCCCATGATTCCAGGTGGACAAAGGGAAGAAAACTGTAGAACAATATCACAGCTCTCCTGGTGCTGCCGTGACTAGAATTGTATTCTGGAAGTTTCTTCAAGCCTATACCTCTCATTGGCATATAGGTGAAGTTGTCCTATGGCACATTTTATTGACATGATGTAAAACATCCAAACCCTGCCTATCAATCTAATGAGATGTTGCAAAGAGGAAAGGATAGAAAGGAAAGAAAAGGAAAAGGATCAGAGATGCAACTGACATTATCCAGAGACTCTCAAACTGATAGTAAAATCTGCTGCTTCTCAACTGGAGCTCCCTTTCCTGAATCGTGCATCATAACTTCCAGATATCCCAATATTTGGGGATGAATTCGCAATATGTTTTTCTAAACCTTTTGAAGTTGCAGTTTCCTATAAAGGCCCCCTCACTTCTGCTACTAAGTCATGAGCTCAGGCTGCATTTCCAATCAGGGATCCAGGAAGGAGCCTGCAGGTTTGTGAATCAGGGAACAATCATAAATAATTTTTCTTTGATTTCCTTTCTATTACTTTGGAAATTATCTTCATAAGCAATAAGGATTAATATTACTTTTTACAATGATGTTACTATTTCCTATCAAACCTGCAAAATGTGAGACATGATATTGTACAGTGAGAGAATATACAGTTGCTCTCATTTCCACATAACAACATATGTCAGAGTAGAAATTTCTTTTTAAAAACTCATCATTTTAATTATGGCATGAGTCTTTGTTTGCCTTGAGCTTTTTAGGCTAGAAAATGTCAAAGAAAAGGGAGTAGCACAAAGCTCTTGCATATTAAGGTTTTACTTTCATTCTGAAATGTCATGCTTGTTTTGTCTCTGTAAAAGTCTTACCTATCTACAAAACAGACAGCTAGCAAAACCAAAGAAATGCCATATGTCATCCAACCTAGAAATACACCCAACAGTATGGCTCCTTCTCATGATGAGATGCAATTGCAAAAAGATAGAACTTCAGCAAAACTAGGATATGTCTCACCATAAGAGCTTTGTGTTTTCAGTATGCAAGAAGGGGCTGGTGGTAAATGGCCAGCTGGTCTTCTGTTCAGTTGGAGATTCTGACAGACAAGTTTGGAGATGACAAAGAATGAGCTGTGCAAGCTAAAGTCAGAGGGACCAAGAGCTGCAGACACCCAGAAGTACCTAAGGATTCTTAAGGTCCTTCAGTTCAGATCTCCATAAATGTGAGCTAAAGATCCATAATATTTTCCTAACTGACACAGATTCAAGAGACTTTCTAAAGATCATCTCACAGAGCTTTGGACAAAGGAAAATCCCTTTGTTCATTTACTCAAATATTTCCTGAGTATTTACAATGTGCCAGTAGCATTCTAGGTATTGAACAAAATAAGTTTCCTGCTTCCTGACGCTTACATTCTAGTAGAGGATGTGGTGTGACAAAGAATCTGAAATTGTGTTGTTTTCCCTCCCCACTGCCTCTCGAGAGGGTAAGATGGGACACTCCAATTCTCTGCTGTTACTAAAGACTTTCCTGAATCAGAATTTTCAGAATATTTTGCTAAAAAAAAGACCCAGAAGATTGAGAATGATGACATATTAAAGATAATACCTTAAAGATCACTCCATGATTTTATCTTTTTACCAATTAAGTGATAATAGTCATCTATTTCTGAGCAAGATTAACATTTGTATTTTAGTGTACACAATCTGGATGAGTTTACCTATATTTTTAAAAAGTGGCTGTTGATTTGCACAGGAGAAAGAGAATAAATGGACCACATTACTGTAAAGAGGTTTTAGATATTCTAGGTGAAAAAGATCAAATTCTAATGCAATAAAATAAAGTTCATGCAAAACAGTGGAGGTGTATATGAGTTTGCATTTTTCTAAGGCAAAATCCTTAGATTGCATTAAAATCATGAAGGGATTTGAGGCTCCAAAAGGGAGTTGAGGGGGTTGGTTAGGAATCACTGCCCTAGACCAGTTGGATCCCTGACCTTGCAGAGGGGAGCATAGCAATGATCTCTGCTCTTCTAGGACTTTTAGGTTTGTCAGGAGACTGGGCCTAATAATAAAAATGAATAGGAAAAAAATGTCATAGGGATGACCTCAAAGGTGAGCCCCTTACTGTGGTGGAACAAACGATTCTGTTAGGTTGCAAGTGGACATGGTACTAAAGCATTGACTCTCATAGTGAGATGGACATTTCGTTTCAATTTTCTTCAATTCCCTAACAAAAAAAGAGTCTCAATTATGGAATAGTATGTCCTTAACATCTTTCTAGAGATCTCCCCCATCTCCCTTTTAGAGAAAGCAGACCTCAGGCTCAGGGACTTCCTAGCTAAATATCTTCAGCTAGAATTATCTTTAAGGTTCCATCCCATGTCATTGGAATTTTATAATAATATGCATAACTTGTGCTAATCCTGAACTCACAGTTTGATGGATTTGTATGTGTGTATATGAATCTTTGTGACTATTAACAGGATTAAGATATAAATATTCACACGACCCAGAGAGCTCCCTTGTGCCTCTTCCTGATCAGAACTCCTCTCTAGCTAGAACTACCATCTTGACTTCTATTTTCATAGCCTAGTTTTTCCTCATTCTTGATTTTATAGAATTATAGCTTTACAGTAATGCTCTAGCTTCTATCATTCATCAGTATGTCTTTGAGATCCATCCAGTTGGATGTTATAATAGTTTTTTTGTTTATTTATATGGCTGTGTAGTATCCCGTTGTGTGGATACTCCACAATTTATGTAACTATTATACTATTATGGACATTTGAGCTGTTTCTAATATGGGGTTATTCTGAATAAGGCTGCTATGAACATTGTTCTCTTTCTCAGTAGAATTTAATAGTAATATTTGGGCTTCATTGTATTCTTTACAGTTATTTTCTATCACAGAAGAGAAACACTGATTTTATATTTTAAACAGAAATAAAACTTTTCCTTTTACATTTAACTGATTCAAAAAAAAGACAAAAATTCCAGAAAAATCTTAAATAAATAACAGTACAGTAAGGAGTATATTTATTGAACTTGACAAAAGCCACAGCCAAGAGCCTGCAGAACTGTTCTGAGATTATGTGGGGAACCATTCCAAGACATGAAAAATTGGTTCACTAGCAACAGAAAAACTTTAGAAAAGAAATGCTGTGAGAATTCAGCAGAATGGATTCTAAGTGACTGGAATGAACGTAGGTCTTTGAATTTCACCGGAGTGGGAATGCCTCAGGGAAAGAACAGTATCGTATGCACATTGATATCCCCAACACCCAGAAAAACATACCTGGCCACAAGGTGAGTCTCCACTAACACTTGCTCCCTAAACCTAGGCTCCATCTGCACCTGAGGAGCAGTGCAAGATATCTAAGGAGAAAGCGTGGAGCAAGCCGAGGCAGGGGGAGCAACGTGAAGACGTGAACAAGGCTGAAAGAACAAGTCAGATTTGCAAAATATTAAACAGAACACACTGACTCAAGAAGATCCTTATAGGGTAGCAGCAAGGGATAAAAGTGAGAAAGGAGGGGCGGGTCTAGAGAGGCAGGAGGTTGAGTTGCAGACCCCACCTCCACGGGCTGCAGCCAGACAGTTAATCTTGTAGACTACACACTTGAATGTTTTCCTCACTATGGGAACTTGAAAAACATGAGGTAGCTTATCAGTGGAAAGCAGCTCAAAGGAAGCCTCCGAAATTTCCATAGCTGGTGGGAACACAGTTTGTTTATCACCTTCCTCTTTATCGGAAGGGTTTTCTGCAAAGTCCCAGAAGTTGATTGCAGTTTGCATTCTGTTCTTCATGAGCAGGAACGATTTTGAAATGAGGCACAAACTGCTGCCGCCTGAGCCTCCTGACTCACAGGCTCCAGGAACTTTGCTTTCAGACAAGAAATTTGCATTCTCATTTTTACAATGGAATGTGCCCCGTACACATCATAATTCATCCAAATGGGAAAGTTTGCCAAGAAGAGACCTCCATAACACAGTTGACACCGGTTTAGAAGGAACTAATTATGCTTAAAGCTAGTCAGAAGTATATGAGGCTTTTGGACCGTGAAATATCTTTTCATCAAAAGTGTATCTTGAGAAAGCAGAGAAGCTGCAATATTCTGCATCTCTCATTAAGAGTGTACTTCGTGGTGCAAACAGAAATTGTAGGCTCCCTGCCATAATTATTCTTATGGGCTTTAAGAGTCATGATCAGCTTTGTCATCTCTGAAGCATAAACTTGAAAAATATATAGCTAATAAACCTTGCAACTTTGTTAAGAAACATCTGTGAACACACTCACATTCAGGAGCAGTGGTCCAACCCTGGTGTAAGGTCAGGACAGAATGAGGTAATCTGCCCTCGTGTGCACATCGGGTACTGCAGTTGTGACTCAAAGCAGATACGGGTAATGCAGACAAGGCAGTGTCTTCTGGGGTTGGTTTAGGAATGCTGGGTTTGTCCCACTCTTAATCATATGCCCCTGAATTACATTTCACTTAGATATAATTTTCATTTTACAGGCAAGGAAACTGAGCTGCAAGAATGCTCCAAGGACCCAGCCAGATCTAGCATTTCAGTTCCAGAATACCCACTGGTGGTCAAGGATGTGGACTTTGGGAGGTAGCTGCTTTATGGAGAAACCATTAATCTTACATGGATACAATTTTTAGTAACAATATGATTATGTATCAACTCGACTGGATTAAAGGATGCCCAGATGGGTGGATAATATACTAATACTGGGCATCTCTCTGAGATGTTTCCAGAAGAGGTTAGCATTGAATTTATGAGCCTAGTTCAGCAGTTGATTCTTACCGACATGAGTGAATGTTGTTCAGTCCACTTAGGAACCACATAGAACAAAAAGGCAGTGTGCTCTGCCAACCTTGAGTGCCACCATGCTCTCCATCCTTGAGCTGGGATTGTGTCTTCTGCCCTTGCACGTGGATGCTCTAGTCATCAGGCCTTCAGACTCAGACTAGACCTCACCCTGTCAGCTCCCTGCTTCTCCAACCTTCAGACTTCACCTGAATCACATCACTGGCTTCCCCAGTTATCCAGTTTGCAGATCAAAAATGGTGGTACATCTTAGCCTCATAATCACAGGAGCCAATACCTGTAATATATGTTACATCCTATAATATAAATTACATACTATTATATATATTATGCCATATATGTCTTTTGGGTCTGGTTTCTCTGAAACTGTACAAGCCGTAAGTATTATCATCTGTCCATATTTCACACAGAATGATGCGTCTTCTGACACACCATTATTGCAGCATATATTCTGTGTTGATTTCTCAAATAGTGCCTGAGAAAATTGCATACATCTAGCTTTACTCTTTGCCAATATTCACCTGTGATTATCACAAATGCAAAGATATGAAAAATGTTTGAGAATACTTGCATATGAATCCCTTAATTCCACCTCTCCATTTCTCTGACCAGAAGCCTCCTCTCTCTTTTACCAGAGCTTTGGCCCCACCTGGAACTTTACAGGCAACACAGGTATCACCCATTTTATTAGATTTCACAGACATTATGTTTTTCACAGATTGAAGATTCGTGGCAACCCTGCACCTAGTTACGTCTACCAAAGCCAATTTTCCAACAGCATGTGTTTACTTCATGCCTCTGTGTCATATTCTGGTAATTGTCCTAGTATTTCAAACTTTATTATTGGTATTGTATCTCTTATGGTGACCTGTGATGACTGATCTTTGATGTTACTCTTGTAATTGTTTTGGGGGAGCCATATATATCCTATAAGACAGTGAACTCTATTCATAAACGTGTGTTCTGACTGCTCCACTGACTGGCCGTTACCCACCACCCCCTGCCTCTCTTTGGGCCTCTCTGTTCCTTGAGACACAACAATACTGAAATCAGGCCAGTGACTAACCCTACCATGCCTCTGAGTGCTCCAGTGAAAGGCCAGTGGCACATCTCTCCCTCTAAATCAAAAGCAGGACACAATTAGACTAAGTGAAGGAGGCTTGCTGAAAACCAAGGCAAGCTAAAAGCTGGGCTTCTGGTGCCAACTAGGAACACAACGTGCTTGAAGGAAATTAAAAATGTCACTCCAGTGAGCACGCACATAGGAAGTAAGCAAATGTCATTATTGTTGATACAGAGAAAGTTTTAAGGGTCGAGATTTAAAAGCGCAAACCAGCCCCAATGTTCCTTTAAGCCAAAGCCTAATCCAGAGCAAGATCATAAATCTCTTCAATTCTATGAAGTGCCAGAGGTGAGGAAGCTGCAGAAGAAAAGCCTGAAGTTAGTCAGGCGCAGTCGTGCATGCCTGTAATCCCAGCTGCTCCAGAGACTGAGGCAGGAGGATCATGAGTTCAAGGCCAGCCTCAGCAACTAAGCAAGGCCCTAAGCAACTCAGTGAAACCCTGTCTCTAAATAAAATACAAAAAAGGGCTGAGGATGTGGCTCAGTGGTTGAATGCCCCTGGGTTCCATCCCAAGTATAAAAAAAAGTCTGAAGCTCGCAGAGGTTGGTTCCTGAGATTTAAGGAAAGAAAGCCATCTTTATTACATAATGGTTTCAAGTAAAGCAGCGAGAGCTGATGGAGAAGTAGCAAGTTACCAGAAGACCTAGCAAGATAATCGATGACAGTGGTGTCATTAAACAACAGACTTTCAATGAAGATAAAATACCTTTCTGTTGGAAGAAGGTGCCATCCAGGACTTTCAAAGCTATAGAGGAATCAATGTCTGGCTTCAAAGCTTCAGGGGACAGGCTGACTCTTGTTAGAGGCTAAGGAAGAGAAGAACTTTATGTTGAAGCCAGTACTCATTTACCATTCTGAATGTCCTGGGGTCCTCAAGCATTATGCTAAAGCTACTCTGCCTGTGCTCTATAAATAGAAGAACAAAGCCTGGATGACAGCACATCTGTTTGTAGCATGGCTTTGGGAATATTTTAAGCTCACTGTTGAGACCCACTGCTCAGTAAAAAAAATATTCCTTTCAAAATGCTGTGGCTTAGTGGCACTACAGCTGGTCATCCAAGAGCTCTGATGGAGATGTGCAATGAGATCAATGCTGTTTGCATACTATACACAGAACATTCATTCTGTATCCCATTGATGAAAGAATTTTTATTTTCAAGTCTTATTACTTTTAAGAAACATTTCTAAGGCTATAGCTGCCTTAGATGATGCATTGAGACAGAGTAAATTGGAAACATTTTGGAAAGAATTCACCATTCTAGATGCCATTAAGAATATTCATGCTGGGCGTGATGGCACACACCAGTAATCCCAGCAACTCAGGAGGCTGAGGCAGGAGGATTTCAAGTTCAAGACCAGCCTCAGCAACTTAGCAAAGCACTAACCAACTTAGTGAGACCCTGTTTCAAAATTTAAAAAGGGGAGGGGGGACTGGGGATGTGGCTCAGCGATGAAGTACCCCTGGTTCAATTCCTAGTACCTGCCTAAAAAAAGGAAAAAAAAAATTCATGATTCATGGGAGGAAGTCCAAATGTTAACATCAATAATTGTTTGAAAAAAGAAGTTGATTCCAATCCTCGTGGATAACTTTAAAGGATTCAACTTTCAACAAAGAAAACAGCTGCAAATGTGTTCAAAATAGCAAGAGAACAGAATCAGATGTGGAGCCTGGAGATGTGACTCAATTGCTGCAGCCTCACAGTCCAGCTTGAGTAGATAAGGAATTGCTTCACATGAATAAACAAGAAAGTGGTTTCTTTTTGTTTGTTTGTTTTTTTAATTTTTATTTAATTTTTATTTTTAATTTTTTGGTACCAAGGATTGAACCCAGGGGCACTTAACCACTGAACCACATACCCTTTTTTTTTCTTTCTTTCTTTTTTTTTTTGTTTTTTTTTGTTTTTTAGACAGGACTTCACTAAATTGCTGAGGCTGGCTTTGAACTCACAATCCTCCTGCCTCAGCCTCCCAAGTCGTTGGGTTTGCAGGTGTATGCCACTATACCTGGCTAAACAAGTGGTTTCTTAAGATGGAAACTCCTCCTTGTGGAGGTGCAGTGAACATTGTTGAAATGACCAAAGAAGATTTAGAATATTACATGAAACTTAGTTGAAAAAGCAGTGGTAAAATTAGAGAGGATTTACTTGGAATTTGAAAGAAATTCTGTAAAATGCTGTCAAGTGTTCAACTGATGGGGTAAACTTCACTATTGTAATATGTTAAGAGATTGCCACAGCCACCTCAAGCTTTGGGAAATGCCACCCTAATAAGTGAGCAAATATCAACATCAAGGCAATAGCCTCCACTAGGAAAGGATGACTCAATGAAGCCTCAGATGACTATTGGCATTTTTAGCAATAAAGTATTTTAATTTAGATATGCACAACTTTTTTATTCATGTTGCTATATAGCACACTCAATAGACCACAGGACAGTGCAAACATAACTTTAGTTTGCACTAGGGAACCACAATCTCTGTGTCTCACTTTATTGCAATATGCACTTTATCTCTGAGGAATATCTCCATTGTTCCGTCACATTTTGAGAGTGTTGCTTTGCCTTTTATTGAAAGACTGAAAGAGGAGAGGTCAAAGCCACTTGGAAAAACCAGCAGCGTATGAAAGAATTTGTTTTCGTGAGAATTAGTTTTCTAATCTTTTTCTAAAGATCAGACAAGAACGAACAGATTTGAACGAGGTGAAAATATAAAATGTTGGGAAAAATTCCAGGTTGAGTCATGTAGCCAAAAGCGTCTACATTCTCCTGCCGAGCTATGAAGTAACCAAATGAGGAAATCACAAAAGAAGAATGACTGACATGAGATGACTGACATAATATGAATGACATGATACGAAAATATATTCTTCCTCGTTGGCAATTAAAGCAGCATAAATTAAAACAATAATGAGACATTATTTATGCAATCAGATCAGCAAAGATTTAAAAGGATGTTAAGGGGAGTATAAACTGATACCACTTTTATGATGAGCGATTTGGATATACAAATAAATGCCTCCAAAAACACATATTTCATTTGACTTAGAAATTCTACTTCTTAGAATGTATCCTAAGGAATTCATCTGACAAACGTACGAGATGTATGTGCAAGGTGTTCATTTAGTGCAGTTTATCATACTGAAAATGGAAAATTTTGTTAAATTTTGTTTTAATTGAACTTACATCAACACATCATTATTACACATTATACCATCGTGGTGGCACAGAGAACTCTATCACATTTGTGCAAACTCACAGGATATGCAGTACCCAGAGTGGATCCTAATGTAAAGCAAAACAATTGTTTAAATTTTATGGAAACTACTAGACTCACCAGGGACTGTTAGCCCTTCCTGGTCTGTCTTCTGTGTCTGGGAGTGAGGTGGGTGAGGTGGGCAGCAGACTGTATCATGCTCTAGAAACTATTTTGTTCTCAGAAATTTAAGCATCTTTTGAGTTGTATCACCTTGTAAAATACTCAGCTCACTAAACACAATCAAGAAGAGGAAAGAGAAAACATTTTCATGGACACTCATTCATTAAAGATTAATGGACATTATCCTTTCTGAAAATGAATTGATCCTCTGTCTGCCCTTCTTTGCATACTTATGTTTCCTAGGGAGAGGAAGTGGAGGAGAAAAGTGCAGAGCTCTGTTCTTTAACTCTTGTTAGCATCTAGAGCCACTTTTTGATTCAGTTTTTTCTGAAGACAATTCTTCTTGCTCTAAGATACATGACTCTTTCTTAAACTCATTTTCTCATTCAGCAATATTCAGACATGGTTATTTTAGCCATGTCTTATATAATTAGAAAAAAGAACATGTTCGCGGTGTACTTAGGAAAAAAAATTCAACAACAAATAAACCACAGATGGTCCTCAAAATATGGTGGGATCATGTGCAGATAAACCCATTGTAATTTTAAAACATCAGTTGTCAAAAGTGCATTTAATACACCTAACCCACCAAATATCACAGCTTAGCAATGCAGGACACTATAGAGGGCTAGTTATCTTCCCTTGTGATCACTTGGCTGATTGGGAAGTTCAGCTTTCTGTTATTGCCCTGCATCTTGTGAATATGTGCCCCCATGTCATTAACCTGGGAAAATTTCAGAATTCTAAGTACAGTTTCTACTTGAATATGTATGACTTTCACATCATTGCAAAGAAAAAAATCTTAAGTTGAACCATCTATATTTTCTCTTGCTCTGCATGTGATTTTGATCCTCTCAGACTGTGGCCCTTAAGAGGAAAATGAGCTAGTGAATAGGAATCCATGTGTCTCCCATGGGTGGGTCTCCCAAGTTCACTCACCAGTGTCTCAGTGGCTCTGTCACCAGGATATGAGAATCTTCTCATACCTTTCACATTATTCAATTTTCAAAATAGTATGTTCATCTATGTTAACGGCCGCAATCTTTCCTTGCAAATTTTTGGACAGAGTGGTCTTCCATGAGCTTGCTCTTGTGCCTGTCATCTGGTGGGTCACCTGGAGTTGGAATGTGCGCTGGCTTCATGCACATGGCCGAAGCCCTGATGGGGAGGGTCAGAAGGCTGAGACTATAACAAGGACTTCCACTCTTCACCTTTACCTGCAAATGCCCAATGGATGGCTAAAGGCAATATAAACACTTGACCTCTCTGTCTCCATTTTTCATTCATCTCCTTTGCTCTAAGTCATCTTGGATTCCAGAGAAAAGATCTAATTGATACACACCTTGTGATAAGTCCAAGCTACCCTCGAGGCAACAGCAACTTTCTTATCCTGGTCAAGGTCCCTCCTGACCAATCCTGAGATAATGATAGACAGACCACACTTGATCAAGATCATCTGTATTGGCAACTATGAAAAGCCTCCAGCTATGCAAACCCCAAACCTTAACCTCATTCCCCTTTTATAAAACCTCAAAGTCATTGGTAGCCCCTCAAAGACAAGGCTGAGAACATGAACCTTTTTTCTTCCTGGTGTAGCTACATGATTACATTTTTTTCATGTTTTTCATTTTTTTCCTTTTCTTTTTTGGTATCAGGGATTGAACTGAGGGGCATTTAGCCACTGAGCCACATTCCCAGTCCTTTTTAAAATATTTTATTTAGAGACAGGTCTTACTGAGTTGCCTAGGGCTTTGCTAAGTTGCTAAG
This sequence comes from Geosciurus inauris, assembly GCA_004024805.1. Lineage (NCBI taxonomy): Eukaryota > Metazoa > Chordata > Mammalia > Rodentia > Sciuridae > Geosciurus > Geosciurus inauris. The sequence goes on along the minus strand of PVHX01002992.1, from coordinate 92,913 downwards.
GCTGACTTTGAACTCTTGATCCTCCTGCCTCAGCCTCTCAAGCCACTGAGATTACAGGCATGCAGCATCAAAGCCAGCTACTTTCATGCTTTAGTCATTGCCTTTTCTATTTGGTTTTTGGATTTAGTGGCTAGGCCTGATTTATTGGATCCAGTTCCCTAGAGTCAGACCTCTAGCCTAGAACTCCAGCAACAGGAATTCTCTCTTTGCATGGTGTCTCACCCTTCAACAGATTGGCTAATTTTCCTTCATATTGCATCTAAGTCTCAAGAAAGTGAAAGCAGAAGCCTCAAGACATCTTGAGGTCAGGTTCTAGAGCTCCGCAAACATCAAGTGAGCCACATACTATTGTTCAAAACAAGTACAATGACAACCAAGATTCAAGGTGGAGAAACAATGTCTACCCCTCTGTGGGAAATGCTGTGATCTGAATGTCAGGATCTCCCCAAACACATGTTGTGAAATACTTACCCCAAGATGGTGGTCATGAGGGCCCCACCCACATGATTTTCATCACTACCCTTGTAGAAGAGACCTCAGAGAACTGGTTTACCCCTTCTACTCTTTGATGACACAGCCTAGAGCCATCTATGAGTAAGAAAGTAGACCCAGATTCAGACACTGAATCTGCAAGAGCCTGGATCTTGGACTTCTCAACTTCCAGAACTGGTAAAAATAAATTTCTGATGTTTATATTACTACCCAGTATATGGTATTATTATAATTATATTATTATTATATATATATTATTATATTATTATTATAATTATCTCCCTCCTGCCTTGCAGTCTAGGATCCTTGTTATCAACTTATATAAAGTTTAGCAGAGTCTTTTATGATTTTGTTGATTGAAAACTATAGTAAATTATTACAGCAATAGCACCCAATTAATCACATATTTATGTACTCCCATTCCACACTGACAGTGGCCCTGGCTATGTGATTTGCTCTGGACAATGAAACATATAAGCAAATATAACACAAATGGGAGCTTGATAAGAATTTGAACTTAGGAGCTTGTTTTAGTCTGCTTTTTCACTGCTGTGACCAAAAGACCTGACAAGAACAATGGAGAGGAGGAAAAGTTTATTTGGAGCTCATACTTTCAGAAGTCTCAGTTCATGGATGGCAGACTCCATTGCTCTGGGCCCAAGGTAAGGAAAAACATCATGGTGGAAGGGTGTGGAGGAGGAAAGCTTCTCAGGAGAGAGCAACCAGGGAGCTCTTGCTCACCAGGACAAAATATAAACCCCAAAGACACACCCCCGTGACTTCCCTCCTCCAGCCACAGCCTACCTGCCTATAGTTACCACACAGTTAATACATTCAAGTAGATTAATGCACTAATTAAGGTATTCAAACCCAATCATTTCATCTTTAAACTTCCTTGCATTGTCTCACATGTGAGCTTTTGAGGGGCACCTCACATCTAAACCATAACAGGGTTGTTTCTCTTCGAACAACACTTGACATTGACATGATATTAGAAAAGAAGACAAGAAAAAAGAAAAGAAAAGAAAAAAGCACGGTTTAGCTGAGCCCAGTTTGCAGAGGTTCCACCAGTTGGACAGAGCTGTGTGAGCCGAGGTGGGACTAGCAGAAAGATCCCATTCTGTCAATACAAGAATCCTATACAAATTTCATGTAAGTAAATCACTCATTTTTGAGGTACCTAATAATAGATAACTGAAACAAAAACAAAAAATATTCTAGTCAAGGGGTAGCTTATAATCACTGTAAATATTAGCCTCACTACAAAATTCATTAATTCATTTCATGATTTTAGACATAAAGAATCAAATTATTCTAGAACTTGACAAAAATTTAGAGATAAAGTAATCAAGTGGTCTTCAAAATATATTTTATCAATAGCACTCTTTTTAAAAACATCATACTCAGGTACACAAAACAAAGAAGTATCCTATTAAGATAAATTCATCTCACTGGTTCAAATTTGTGACATTTACTTATAAAGCCAATTAGTTGAAACACAATTCTCTTTAATACAAAAATTTAAATCCAGACTAATAATCAAGAAGTGAAAGAATTTTTACAGTTTCAACTCATAATTAAATGATATATATTCTTTCAGTAATATAGCAGAAAGAAAATCCCTATTCAAGAAAGATAAGTATGTGTGAATATTCAGGTCATCTCACACTTGTCTTGGAGTCTCAGGATACCAAATGGTCAGGGGAAGCATTATAATTTATTCCTACTCAGAAAAATATGAGCCTGTCAGTCTAAGAAAACGCAGTGAATTTTAGCTTCCAGTGAGTTCATATTTAAAAGATCTTACATTGAACTATTTAAATATTGCAATATTCAAATAAAGAATCTTAAATCTATATAAAAATTAAAAATATTCTAATTGTATGTTTGTGTAGTTCTTGAAGAATTCCAATGTGCTGTTCTTTGGGATTCATTTTGGAATTGACTATAACACTCAGACACTGGTTTTGCTTTGTTGTTGCTCCTGTTCAAAATTGAGGGAAGCTAATGGGGCATTTTAAGAGAAAGATTTCTTCCATGTTTGAGGTGTCAGTACATCCTTCCGACCATTTGTTGGGCCCTTTAAAGAAGGATTCTTCCAGTTTTCTTTATTTGTCAAGGGGGGAAAAAAACAAGCAAAGAAATTGCCTAGAAAACGAAAAGTCACTGTTAAAATCGAACAGTATTTTTCAACTCATTTGTGTGAAACACAGATGTACTTAAGACTTCAGCAGGGGGTCAGGACTATATCAGTGCAGCCAGCCTGAACATGCTCTCCTGAAAGTCCTGTGTTTGCCAGGCCTGACTGTTTCACAACAGGAAGCTGTGTGCTCTTCATCCACTTTTAATGCACCCTTTGCTTCCAAAAGGGAAGCCTGAGAACAGAGAGGTCTCCAAGGAAGCCAGGTAATTCAACCATTGGACTAGCTTTTAGAAGGAAAGAAAAGATTATGCAAAGGACATGGAATGATCAATAGGGACATTGCCAAGGCCCAGCAACACAACAGAAAGAACCAGAGTGTTTTCTCTTTCAAGACCTTCTCAATAGTGAGACACAGCACAAAAATGTGGAAGAAACGTGCATCTCGAATCTAAGAAATTCGAATTTTTAAAATAACTGCTGCCTGGGTGGAATGGGATGGTGATAAAAAGAAAAGCTATATTGGGGCTCAGGTGGTGGCTCAGTGGTAGAGCACTTGCCTAGCATGTGTGAGGCCCTGGGTTTGATCTTCAGCACCACATATAAATAAATAAAATAAAGATATTGTGTCCATCTACAACTAAAAAAAAATTAAAAGAGAAAAGAAAAGCTGAATTGAAAGTGTCAATGGTTCATTGATTCATGAAACAAATAGGCAGTGATGTTTCTGTATCTGCACCCACTAGGCTCAGCACTGGGTACACAGCCATGTGTGAGACAGACATGTCCCACTTCCTCACTCCCTCAGGGAGTTATCCATGCAGAGAGATGAAGAGGGCGGGGAGCAAGCAGACACTTAAAAGAATTTTAGAAACTCTGAGATCAGCTCCAGATAACATCTGGACCTGAACTGTTTGGGACACATTTCTAATTCCTACCTAATTCTTACATCTACTGAGTATTAAAGATCAAGTGGAAATAGTGAGGTGAGGTCATGGTGTCACAGAGCTGCCACTCTTTGGCCATGAGATCTGATACTCCCACAGGGAAATGCATCATGGTTCAGGTAGGGCAGGAAAGTCAGAACTGTAAGCACCCTGAGAAAAGAATCTACCCCCAAGGACAGAGACCTTTGACCAAGATCACAGGATTAGAATGCAAACCAGAATGCTATTTTATTAATTTCACACTTACAGATGAATAACATAAGTAATATACTGCTGCAGACAGAGTCACTTGAGAAACCAAATCATGGTCCGAAACATTTTAGGTAGCACTGTACACTCAACATGAGCACAATTTCCTTACCACAAGGCCAGTTTTGCCTCTGAGACTATATGGTAGCTGTCATGCTTGGTTGTCTTGATGCTTCTGCTCCTACCAGCTATCTCCAAGCAGACGACTGAAAGCACTGTCCTTGTGCTATAGGAGTGGGCACAACCAGGCTTAGCTAGTCAGGGTAGTCACATTCCCTGGGCCAAAGGGATTGGTCCAGGGGTGAGCACATGACCCAAACTTAGTGAATTAGGATTTATTTCCAGGATATTCTCACTAAAACTAAGAGCACAGACCTCCAGCTTCCTAGGGACAAATCACGACTACCCCCTGCACCTGTTTCTCACCCTGAGTAACTCTTAAATTGATAAATGTCAGGAACATGGCTCTTCAGAGAGACTATAATCTCCTACATACCACTACCTCTCTGTTATTTGTTTTCTGGATTTTTTTTTTTATGACAGCTTCCTTCAGAAATAACCAGTACCAAATTAGGTCCAAGGACTTTTTTGCAAGACATTTCACATAGTTATTTGAGTTAAAAAAAAAAAAAAAAAAAACAATCCTGAAAGTGTTCCGTTAGCGAGCACTTCCTACACTTAGGCAGTTCTGTGGTAATCAAACACACATGCACACACCAGAAAGCCCCATAAGGTCCAGTGGGAAGACCAGCATTCATGTTTTAAAGTTTACAAAAGTAAATAAATCATAGAGGAGCTATAAAGAAAAGCTTCATGGTACAATAAGAGTGTGTAAAAAGATTGCTATGGTTTCTTGGACAAGGGAGTTAACCTCTTGGCCTTCGTTTCCTCATCTGTAAAATTGGAATACTATTACCACATACAGTTATTGTAGAGATTAGATAGAAAAATAGCAAGTGTTTAGAAGAGAGCCAATCCATCACTGGTGGTCACTGAATTTTAGTTATTATTAATAAAGTCATTGTCATCACCAAGAATATCAATCTTATCAGACAAGACCTGGCCTGGTCTGGGTAGGAACCTTCCCTGAGGAAAAGATGCTTGAGTCGAGTCATGAGGGGCTGAGAAACAGTCCCCTCCGCTGGGTGGCATTCCATGCATAGAGGAGGAGCCCATGGACCTCCAGAAAGTGAGAAGAGGCCAGCGTGGGGAGAACTGGGTGTGCAGGAAGAATGTGGGCAGGGACGCAAGCGAGGGGCCTGGTCATGGGCCCTGGAGGGTAAGGAGGGGAGAGCAAGTGATACAATCCAGTTTGCATTTTTAAAAACCACTTTTTGTTTGGTGAGGATCCGAGTGGAACTGGGCCAGAGGCAGCATGCAATATCCTCTGACATAGTGCAGTGGTGGCAGCCGGTAAGAGAGGAGAATCCAGAGCCCTTCCCCTTCCTCCACCTGTGGTCAAGGTCACCTGCCTCCTCCAGGGAATTGTTCCTCCCTGTGAGGGGTTGTTAGTTAATGCCCCTACTCCCTTCCTGCCTGTACCCTGGGGTGGCTTCATTACCACCCTTGGATCACTCCACTTTTTGGCCCATATTTTGGTCACCAGTCACACGGGCATGGGGGAGGGAGGGCATGAGAACAAAAGAAATCTAAAATGTATAAAAGGGGCAGGATACCCCCACTTCCTTGGACATCCAGCTCTGGGGTCCCTTCTCATGGGAGAAGTCTATCTCTATTCTATCCTTTAAATAAAACTTACTTTCTACACTTGCTTTGGCATTTCTCAGGTGTTCGATCTTTACTTTGGGGAAACAGGACTCGGTCCTGATTCTCATCACCAGTATCAGTGGTGGAGGCTTCAAGACCTGAAAAACACCAAAATGATGAGCCTCCTGAGTTCCCAAAGGATACCCATGTTCAGTCACTATGCTTCCTAGAGACCAGCTTTGGGTCCTCAAAGGAACACTCTGTAAAGAATACCTCCTGCCTCTGTTTCCCTGTGGCTTCTCTACCATAACAACTCATTCCTTCAGTAAGGCAGGTTTCCTGGACTCTATGGAGTCAGACTCTCCCAACTCTGACTCAGGGGAAAGCTGAGGCCAACCTGGACCACTAAGTTATCTTCATATAAAATATTACTTGAAGAAACATAGTGTTGTTGTGACTAGGTATAAACCATTTATTCTTTTATAGAAATATAGTAATGAAGTGTTATTGGGTGGAGTCCCAGACAGAAGGCTTTAAGAAGTAAAAAAAGTAATTTTTTGTAATTAGCATATCAAGATTTTAATAAAATAAAAATTACATATGACATCATTCTCAAACTAGAAGCCTTAAATAGTTTAGCCCCAAAGTGTTTCTTTTTATATAGTTTGAATTATTGTCAACATTTAAAGATCTATAAATTCCAGGTGAATATCTTATTTTTGAAATGGAAAGTTCTGGCAAAACTGGGTTGACATTCGTGTTGATGACCACCAGCTCAAGTTGGTTCTTCAGCTTGGACACAGGTGTCCAAGAATGGAGAATGCCAGACACTGAGGTCATGTTGTCTGTTTTTCTTTAAGTCAACATGAGAATGGATATTTCTTGTACTTATGTCTCTACCAAAAGTGAGAAAATTAAAACTAGATCAAGATGGAACAGCTGAATGAGCACACACTTCCTTATGGAACCTGGAATGACTTCAGTGTGTTCACTGTGTAGACTGTGTGTGTGCGGAAGTGAAACTGGTTCTCCTCCTACATTTCCATTATCTGCCCAGTCTCTGCAGCTGGGGTGCTCATTGGAGTTCCCAAAGCAGAGCCTGAGACAAGGACTCAGGTACCAGAAGTTCACTTGAGAGCTGGTCTTAAGAAGCAAGAGTGAAGGAAAGAAGAGAGGGAGAGAAAAGAAAGAAGCAAAGGGTGTGGAAAGGTGTTATGGAGCTCATTCCTATAGGTAGGAGGTCTCTGAGAGGCAAACAGAATACTCCTGGACCTAGACGTTAGGAGATAAAGCACGGGTCACTTTTTCACTGATTCTTAAACCCCACTGGTTGATGGTTGCTCCAGTAAGTGTCCCTCCCCACTCGTTATTACGATCTGCCCTTGCTCCCAAGACCACAGAGCAAAGAGAAGCCCTAAAGTGCCAAGTAGAGAAATGCACAGTGGGACATCGCAGCACGTGGTACATTTGCCATGGCCTGGGACATCCAATGGCCACAGTCAGAAGCTGGCCAAGGGAGTGACACAGTGCATCTCAGACATTTGCAAAAGTTATGAGCCCTGAAGTTAGAATGGCCGTGACTCTGAGGATTCCTTGGATAAGAGCTTAAAGTGTTTATATTCCCAGACTGAAAATACTGCTAAGAAACAGCAGCTAGAATGATTCCAAAAGGGCAGAAACTGGACTTAGATTCTCTGATTTGAACCCTGGATCTGACACTTCCTGGTTGGATGTTTGGACAAGTATTTAGCCATTCTAACCCTCAATCTCCTCATCTGTAAATTGGTGATAATTATAGTACAGGTACCTATTTCATAGGGTAGATACCATGGGCATAAAATAATATAATAATTACATTATTATAATAATAAATACTAAGTGGTTTTGCTCTCCTGTTTATTTTCTTTTGTAATCTCTTTCTTTACCAGCAATAAAAAACTAATTTTACACTCCACCTAACTTACAACCCCTTCTCCACAGCAGAGCCTGAATTAATGGATATTTTTTTGGCACCTAGAATCATTTAATCCCTTATGCAAACTCCAGAAAATGAAACCAAGTGCAAAATATATCTGAGGTTTGGTATAATTTCTCAAATAATGTTCTGAGTTCCAATTCCTAAAGTAAGAGTATTAAAATGTTATTATTTAGCCAAGAAATATTGAAAGTTTCAAAGCTATCTGATATTAGATTTCTCCATCTTTCAGAGCAACTAACAGCATTTTAAAAATATGAAGATTAACTGAAGCTACTCCATGCTATTAGCATTCAGACTACTTGAGGATCTTGTTAAAAAGCATTCTCTGCTCAATAGGTCCATAGTGAGGCCTGAGTGTCACCATTTCCAAAAAAAAAAACTCCCAGTTGGAGACTCTGGGTCTTTGGACCAAATTTTGTATGACAAAGACCTCCAGATAGAGTCAAAGAAAGGGTTCAGGTTCAGTGCTACACGCCTGTAATCCCAGCAACTCGGGAGGCTGAGGCAGGAGGATTGCAAGTTCAAAGCCAGCCTCAGCAATTTAGTGAGACCTTGTCTCAAAATAAAAAATAAAAAGGACTGGGATATAGTTCAGTGGTAAAGCATCCCTGGGTTCAATACCCAGTACTACCAAAAACCAAAAACACAAATAGAAGGAAAAGAGGAAAGGAAAGTTTCAAACTAAGGCAGAGGGAGGTGGTACATTGGTCAGGGAGATCAGGCTGGAATTTGGAAGGAAGAGTAGCTATAGGCCAAGCAGAATCTAAGTGAAGGGCTCCAGAAGGACTGCTCAAAGAACTTGAAATTTGGCTTTGTGCAGTGCCAACAAAACCAAGAAAGACAACATCGCTGGATAATCTCTCAAATCTTCTTCCCAAACAGCGATATTCTCCTAGTGACTTCTAATGCAAAGGCAGACCATGTACCATCTGCCTCCAGATACTTCAGGGATGTGACTAACCTTACATTCTGGCCTCAAGAACATTCATGGTCTTCACAGCATCATCAGTGAGGTTGGAAAATCAAAAACTCTCAGGTGACAGGCAGAAGTACCATGAAAAGAAAAACTTAGCCTCAGGAACCTTCCCTTCCAAGCTTTCTGACTTCAGTTTCCAATCAAAGATCTACTAAGCCATCATGAAATCACCCACTGCTATGGCTGGGTATGCTCTGTTCCTTAAAGGTTCACAGGCTGGAAGCTTCATACCCAATGTTACAGTATCGACAGTATCTAAGAGGTGGGGCCAGGTGTGATGTGAGTAGGTCACAGGGCACCACTCTCAGGAATGGACTAATGTCTTTTGTGAGAGACTAAATTCTCTTGAGAATGGATTAGGTCTCTCAGAAATTATTTAGGTGTCCCAAGGAAAAGCTAATTACCCCCAGTGTAATTGGTTGTTCTAAAGTGGATTGGTTCCCCTCTGCCTCATATACATGAGCCTCCTCTTTGCTGGCTTTTCTTTTTACTTCTCTACCACATAGCAACACTGCACAAGGCCCTCACCAGAAGCCGAGCAGATGTTGACACCATGCCCTTGACCTTCCCCACCTCTAAAACAATGAATTAAAATAAATCCTTTTTTTGTATAAAGTGCCTGGTCTCAAATATTTTATTATAGCAACACAAAATGGACTAAGACACCACCCATTAGACTCATCCCACTGATTCCTCTGATACTAGATTAAGTTAATCCAACAAAGTAGCTAAAGATTCAGTTTGCTCAAAAATGTCTTTGAAAGTTCGACTAAATACTTTTTCCTACTTTTTTTTTTTTACTTTTTAGTATCTAATTAGATCTGTAGCCTAGAAGGTATGTTTTCTAACTTCATGAGGAAACAAATGTCAGGTTTTAGGGAATAAAACAAGCTTGTCTAGCTGTCTTTAATGATAAATGCTTATTTATTGTAAGTGAGACATTATTTCCATGAGTTCTACCACAGGTGGCTGGTTCAAAAATGATTCACAATGAAGATATCGAGGCAATAAGAGAAAATGAGTTTTTACTTGTCTGTAATGTATAACATATTATTGGAAAAAATAAAGGATTATCTGAAAGAAAAGATCTGTGGTTATTATTAAATCTAAAAACTGAACCTATGCATGTATAATTTTATAAAAATGGAGTACACTGTCATGTGTCACTAAAAAGATTCAATGAAAAATAAACAAATATTAAAAAAAGAAAATTCAAAAAAAATTTTTAAAAAAACTACAAATGGTAAGAACTCAAATTTTACAACTTCCCCTCTCAACCCCAAGGTGAAAGAGAAGATAAAAGTTGGGGAAGGATAGTAATTACTTTTTGACAGTTCTTAAGGTGTCTCCAAAACAAATCACCTGGAAAATTGAAAATCATTTAGTATTTTTCTAATGCAAACTCTAACATACACTCAGGAGAAAATAAATCCTAAACATTCAGCTGAATGAATTACTTCACATTGCACATAGCCATGTGACCATCACCTAGAGGGAGGTGGGGAACACTAGCTCCTCTCTCTTCCCCACAGGTAACCACTCACCTAAACTTCAGTCCCGACATTCGAAGTTCAAATGAGGTCCTACGTGCGCAGCTCCTTTGGCTTGACAGTCTTATTTGTCTGTTGCTCTGTGCTTCTATAGATCATTCCCACTGCAGCAGCCTATTCCATTGCAAACACATACTACAGTTTGTCTGTTCCTTTTAACAATGATGGACACCTGGGCTTGTCCCAGTTTGGGGCTACCATGAAAATCTGCTATGACAAACATCCTTAGTTCTCTGGAGGCACATGAGCATCATGTTGGTGAAGGGGAGATGTGTGGTGTTAGAGTGTTCCTGCTGTTCAGATGTAAGAGATAGTGCGGTTCACCAATGTGCCTCCACCAAAAGTACAAGAGTGTTCTCATGTCTCCATGCTTGGGATGGTCGTTCTTTTTAACTGTGCCTATTCTGGAGGCTCTTAGGAAGGGGTCTCATGGTTGTCATTTGTGTTTCCCTCCTGTTAGTAGATGGAGCGCCTTTTCATGTGTTGAGGACTCCTCCATGTGGGATTCCACATCTCTCACCCCACGGCCTGTTGCCTAACTTATGCTGTCTCTCCAGTGTGAGAGAGTGCAGGATTCCTCGTGCATTCTATATAAAGGCGTACTGTCAGTCTTGGGTACATCAAGTATCATCTCCCACATATTAGCTCGTCTTCAGGATCTTAGTCGTATTTAGAAAGAACACAACTCTTAATTTGAATGTAATTTAAGTTATTAGACTTTTCCTTTATATTAGCCATTTTATACCCTACTTAAGAAACTGTTTTCTATCTTAAAATTATAAAGATATTCTCCTTCATTATCCTTTAGAAGCGCTATTGATTTCCTTCCATAATTAGGTTTAAATGCATCTGGAGTTGATTTCATGCACAGTATAGAGTTCAAATTTCCCTTTTTGCCTAAGGATATCCAACTACCCCAGCATTTTTGAGTGAAAAAACATCTTTCCCACCATTCCGCAGTGCTGCCCTTTGTCATGAATTAAATGTGGACTAGCTTTTGACTCTACTTATGTTATCATGATAGTAATAGAGTAAGTCCTTTCGACTGTTACCAAAACATACATGCCCCACCTATGGCTGCTTTAAATGCATTTTCAAGGACCTCATCTATCCATTATCTTCTAAACTTTTGTCTTAATATCAGTAAGGCAGGAGACCTTGGGTGAAAGATGAGGCATATAGGTTCATATGATTGCATTATGGCTACAAAGATTCATACTTCAATTGTTATATTTGTACCATGCCCATACATACAAGAAAAATAGAACCTTACATATGCACATGATTTATTTTTTCACATGTTCTTCACCAGCATTTTCTTGTGAGGATATAAACTGCATAGAGCATGTACCTCATCTGTCTTATTGACCATTCTGTTCCCAACACTTCTTCAGTGATCAGGAAATACATGTTTAGTTAATAAACTAAGGAAAATGCAAGCTCCATATTCTTCAGTAATGTTTCAGAGTTCATAGCAGAGAATTTAAAGACATGTACTGATGATGCTTTTTAGAAGCTAGCGAGAGTAGTCAGCAATGGTAAATACAGCTGTGGCTGCCTGCTAACAAAATACCTACTAAGAGATGAACAACTCCACCTCTCTGTTCTCACTGCTACTGCATAATTTTCGACCCTCTTCATCTATTTGGATTGTTGCAATATTCTCCCATCTTGGGTCTTGCTTCTGTCTGATTCATACTCCAGACTTCTACCAAGTGGATTTCTATCATGCAGATAGGATCGAGGCACAGACTTCAGACTTCAACATGAGAACAAGAAGAATTGCCTCCACATCCTCAGTAGGATCTTCAAGGCCCTCCTAAATGAGAAAGAGACATGGCTGAAAGGATGTATCCAACACTGAACTAGCCTCAACTTACCTACCTGGTCTTTACTACCAAGTGCCATAATGGCAAGGCTACTCCCTCTTCCCAGAACAATTCAAGCCTTCCACATCCCTGCTATTGCCATTCCTGCCCCAACTTTCCACCCATGGCATCTCTGAGGTGACTTTACGTGATCTACCAGTCTGTCCCACGTCCCCAGGTGGTTTGAACTAGTGCTTTATCTGAGATCTCTTTGGACTAGGCAACAACTTCTGTGATTACATCACACCTCACATTATACCTACTTGTTTAATGTCCCTCCCTTTGTATTTCCAAGCTATTTCAGAAGTTTTAATTTAGAATTACTAGAATATTAATAATTTTGGTATTTACTTCCTGTATAACTAACCTCCTCGTCATGGTAGATAACTAACACTTGCTGAATAAATATATTAAAGAAAGCTCTTGAGTAGCTGTTCTCAAATTTATCCAAGGAATGGAGCCCCTGAAAATTATATTATTCTTTGCTGCAAAATCTTGTTAATGAAACTTTGAATGACAACATGTATCACATTGTGATGAAGTCCAGAGATTCCTGAATGAAAGAAGCAGAAACTTTTACAGTGGAAAAATCATGAGAGAACAGGCAAATGAAGAAAATCTTTTTCAGTAACTCCATCTTTCTCTAGTGTGGAAGTGGGTAGAATGCTCCAGTTCCCAGGAATTGTAGATTGAGTCAGTATCTCAACTATATAACTTTGGCCATTCTGTGGGGGAGGGAAAAGGTTAGCAAGAGGAGAGATTTGCATTCACACCTATCTACAGTACAAATAAATCTCAGGGAATGATCACCTTCTCAAGAGTTCTTGTTTTTCAAACTTACCTTCAGGCTTCAAGCCCTTAAATACCACTGCACATCACAGTGAATATTCCATCAAACCATATCAAATCAACACAGGCAACCAGAGATCCTTGCAAAGTCATGTATTTAACAACCATATTAAATCAATCTTAACTCTCCAGACAAAAGTCAGCCACAAAGTGGTCCGGACACAGACCAGAAAAACCACAAATACACAAAGTCCAACACACAAACACCACCTCACCTTCGTTTTTGACACTGTAAGTTGAGCTTCCAGAAACAACCGATTTGTTCTGGTGTCATAGGAATGAGGATGTCACAGTGTCATGTCAGATAGCACGCTGCCTGAGGACCCTTCCTCACTCCTAGGCCCTTTCCTCAGGAGGTGCCGTCAGGGTTGGACATTTACTTGTAGGCAGGACCCAAACCTCAGAGTTAGAACTAATTTTAGGTAATTTCCAAATGGGTTTATTAGATGCATCTAACTTAGCCTGAGTCTCTCCAATAGGGAACACATCATTACACTTATAACAACCTACGACATTTTTGAAAGACTCAAATGCCAGGATTTCCTTTTATTTCATACCCATATTTACCCTCACAAACTCTACCTCTTTGTGTCTGTTTTTACGTAGATTGGCCCAGAGCCTGTCTTCAAGCTTGACTCACCCACCTCAGCCTGCATCAGGGCCTGGTTTTCTAGAAGCCACAAACCCAATGTTCCTGGTGAACAAACAGATGACTGGATGGGCCAATATGTGAATTTAAAGACCTTTCCTCTCTTGCTTAGTTACTTCACCTCCCACCGAAGCCCCAGGCAGCGGCTCACCTGAGCACAAAGCAAGTCAGGAGCTTTCATTGTTTAACCCAAATCCATGAGGGATCTTGGTCTTTTTTGTTCACTGTGTGTCTCAAGCGTCTAGAACACTGCCTGCCAGATTGCAGGTCCTCAATAAACACTTTCCATGAATAAATAGCAAAAAGTCATCTGTCCACATGCTTAGTCTTTGTTTACTAATAGCACAGTATAACCAAAACTCTCAGTTCTTTGCAGAGAGTTTAAGCTCCAAATAAATGTTAAATATATTCAAGATCATTTATATTTAAAGGCTGAAACACAAGCCAAGCATTTATTCCTGCTCTGGAATCTCTCATCTCTACCCTGCATAAGTTGAGCAGCAGAGAGCTACTAGACTACATTATTTTTACATGCCATATAAATGTCTTCTCAGAACAATAATTAACATAATGCCATCTGCTTCCATGTAAATTTGGAATATGAAATGGTCATAGAAAAAATACATTTAAATCTGTGCAAAATTGCTTTTGAAGAGATTTTTTCAATTAAGTTGCTCATTGTAAACAAACCCACAAAATATATTTCTCTATAAATAGTGTATTAAATCTTTGACTTGCCTGGAAAACGGTATGCTTTGTTTATCAGGCAATAATAGCTGTAGAAACCATTGCATTTTGTGTGGTTGTTTTCCTTGCTTGCCTGTCCAAAAATCTGGAGCACAAGTCAATATTCAATTACAGAAATTCTCATAGCATAGTTTCTGGGATTAATACCCATGTTGTGTCTCAAACTCAGGACTCTTGATCATTTACTGTCGTGCTTAAGACCTGGTTGTACATGTGGTACCATCGTCAATTGTGGCAAATGTGTTTTTTAAAGGGGGTGATTCCCTGCTATCTTCTGATTAGACTTGCTCCTTCCTTATTGGTGAGGCTGTGATAAATCACCAGGGAGCCTCCTTCCTTCTATTCTGTGCTCGTCTCCTGGCTTTGCATTCCTTCTTAGGAATTGGTTTCCTCGCCTATTCTTGTTACATCCTCTCTTCTGACAGGATATCAAACCATCTGATTCAACACAGTGTGAAGACCTCACTATTTACCTTATGCCAAGTGACAAGTCAACCCCAATGTCCAAGATGATTATTTCATGGTTTCTGATTCCTATAAAACCCACAAGGACTGCTACTCACTTCTGCCCAGTGACCTTGCCTAGTGACCTTGTTTCTTATGTCACTGAGGAAATAAATGCTCTCAGGAAAGAGCTGCAACCTTCCATAACCAAATCCAGCTACCTGCCTGCCTTGGCACAATCCTCCTGCCTCCCCTGTTAAAGCACTGGCTACCAATCTTGGCTTCTCTTCAGCAGCACCTTGTTTTTCTTTCTCTCCTGATTATTCCCATACCCATACATACAGGTTGAAATACCCCTCATGGTATATATTTCAACCCCTTCACATTTTGACTTCAGTCCTGCACCAATTCTGATTCTTCTTAGAGGAAAAAAAAAAACACTTAGATTTTTGTCTATGCGTCATTCCTGATTTCTATCTTCCATTTTTCCCTGAACCCCATTCGATTAGACAAACAACTGTCTTCAAGCTAGCACACCAGTAACTCTCTTCTCTTCCTGATTAGTTGTATGTGAAGAATTTGCCCAACATCTTATATTTGTTTGTTCATTGGTTGGTTTTCAGAAAATCCAGATAAGCAATATACTCACAAGAGGAGGGGTTCATGCTTTGTTGATCCTACAATGAGGCCCCAAAGCACCCTTCTTGCCAACAAAATTAGCATCATTATCTTGAGAAACTCCTCCTCTCCTCCTTGGCCAGCCTTCAACCCCCAAATGCTTTCCTTCAGGCCCCTTCAGGGCGGACACTGACAGGTGCCTCCCAATTTTCACTCTTCTCCTTTTCTTTCTTCATAATAAAACCCCCAATTTTCAATTGATCATTCAAATCTCTTATCATAACCCAAACAAAATATTACAGCCTCTTAAGTAACTACATTTAAGCCAATAAGAGATAAAATACTGTGTGAAACTTTCTGAGAGACATAAGGTAAATACATATGTCTTTCCTGCTCCCGGGAATGCAGATGCGATGTCCAGAGTTATGGCAGCCATAAGAAACCATAAAGACTAAAGGAGACACACCCTATCAGTAGGCTGTCATGAGCTAGAAGGATACAGGGTCACTACTTAATGGAATCAGCATATTAAGCCTACACTGCTAACCACCAGGCTTCTGTGACATGACATGAGAGAAACATAATGTTCTATTTTATTTAGGCAATTATTTTCTTTCTGTTTTTCTCCCCAATTGATCCATCTCTCAGCACACTGAAGGCATTAGCATTTGCTCCTATCAGATGACTTGACTATCTTGGCCCATTTCTGGACTCTCTGATTTTCAGTCCTGCATTTTTCAGTCCTGAGCCCATTGCCTAGATAAACTTATGTCAGAGTGCAACTCATAATCTTCACCCTCAACCAGTAGTCTGCCCAGCTTTCAATAGTTCTCCAGATAAAACCAAAAAACTCATGATAACAGCATACTAGCCAGTTAGCCTGGCCGTGTTACATAGTTCTATTAGATACATACATGCCTAAGATACTGGTATATATTTTCCTTTGAAGGATTATAAGTAAACACTTCACAATCAAAGATGTTGTCACTAAATCCAGAAACTGAGTTTACAATATTATTACAACTGGAAGATGACAGCAGTATTAGAAACAGTGGGGTCTATACTAAACTGAAACCATCTTAAACTGACAGACTAGATTCCAATATTTACTTATATGCCAACATTTAAGCATGATTAGCTTAGCAAAGCAACAAAGATTAAAATGGACTATTACAAATAACACAGCTTCTGTGAATCATTGGCTTAAGACACAAAAACTCTCAAAGTTGAAAAATATGTTTAAAATTAGTGCTGGCTGGAGACTTAGAGGCTTTGAGTAATCCAATTTCTAAGGTTGTTTCAGGCATGACAGTGTGGTAGATGAAAGGGATTTCTTGCCCCAGCTTCACCTTTCCACTGGAACATTCTTCCATCACACCTGCCATTGTCAAGCACCTCACCTATAAGCCTGTCCTCTGACTGTCTCCTGCCATGGTGTGTCCCCAAGGGCTCAAGTGTTGGGAGATTGGTCCTCAGTGTGGTGATATTAACAGGAGGTGGGACCTTGAAGAGGCAGTTCGTGGTGGTGGGAGGTCATGACTGGCCCTCCCTCTGGGCTCCTGCCTTGCCATGAATCTCTCCTTCTTGCACACAATCATGCTGTTGTGATGCTATCTGCCTGAGATCTTCACTATCACCTAGCCAATGCCAGTGACATTCCCTTGGTCCTCCAGAACTGTGAGCTAAATAAACCTCTTTTCTTTAGTAAGCATCCAGCCTTGGGTGTTTTGTTATAATATCTTAAAACAGATTAATATACCTGCCTATCAAAAATACCATCATGAAGTATATCTCTTCAAAGTCAGGTGTCACAGATGGCCAGGACACAGATGTCTGATTCCTCCCCTTTCTTCCCCCAAACAGACCTCTCTCACCCCCATATCTCCTTTAAGACCAAAGTCTGTTTCTCCTCAAGTCATATCAAAATGCTCTTCCCAGTAAGTAAGGTGCATGGGGAAGAAACACAAAGATTCCTAGATCTTCCCTTTGTTTCTGGATAACACTTGTATTTTTACCATGGCCTTCTACAGACAACACTCCCTGCCTTTGCAGAAAATCTCAGAGAAAGGCCATGGGGGTGGGCAGCTGTGGGAGCAGAGTTTATAACCAAGTCAGGGCGCTCACTGAAGCCAACAGGGTCTTGCTAACTTTCTCAGACCAAGGGAGTTTACATAACTCCAACCTGGTATCTAAAAAAAAACAAAAGGACAAGGACAATTCCAAATAGTGGTCCAACCAAAAGTTAAGCTTAAGATAAAAATTATCACATCAAACCCTCTGGAAACAATCAGCTGTAGAAACCACTGCAAGGTGGGGGCTCCACAGACCTGGAAGCCCTCTGCTCCTTCATTCTAAAGGACTTGGTAGCACCAGTGTCATACATATCAGAGGATCGCTACCTTAGATCCACAGAAGCAAGTCATAAAACTGCAGAGCTCCTCCATCCTGAATGCCCTATCAGAACTGTTATCTGAAGAATCCATCAACCACACAAGCACAAAATAATAAATCTTACTAAGATTGTTTCCAGAGGTCAGAATAAGAGGAACGTGAATTTTGGAACTTTTTTTTTTTGCTACTTGGCATTTCTCAAAACTACTATAAATTATCCAAGCCTCCTATAATTAATAGGCTTCTTAGAGGTTTATGAGTTCCCAACATGGCCTTTTAAGTTTCTATTAAAGAAGAGTTAACTTCTGAGAAATAACAAATTAATGAGAACCCTTTAAAAAAATGATACCTTAAGGGTATCTCTCTGTATTCCTAGATTGTTGAGGCACAAAAAAAGCTAATAAAAAATATTCAACAGAACTTTTGCTTTCAAAGACTTAGCAAATTCTAATGGTGACTTTTAACACACACATACACACAAAAAAGAATAGAAAAATTGCCAGATGTGGTGGTGTATGCCCATAATCCTAGCAACTTGGGAAGCTGAGGCAGGAGGATTATAGGTTTGTGGCCAGCCTCAGCAACTTAATGAGACTCCGTCTCAGAACAAAAAAATAAAAAGTGCTGTGGGTGTAGCTCAGTGGTAAAGAGCCTTTGGCTCAATTCCTAATACTAAAAAAAATAAAAAGGTATTTAAATGGCTTTGCTGAATCACAGCTGTCCTTATGATGTTGCCCAACTTGATGCCAGGGTTCATGCTGCAATACACAGGTTGTTTGGTTTTGTTGTGGTTTCGTGGTTTTGTTATTTTTATGTTATTTTTTGTTTTGTTTTGGTTTTTTGTTTTTTGCCACAGCTGTGGAATTTTTTTACATTGGCTTTGGAAATGGTTGCTCCCAGTGCTAGAGACATATAAGTGATGGGAAAAATATTTTAAGACGTAAGCACGATCACTTCACTCCAATGGCCTATAAAAGTTAGCAGCAATTTTTGGCCCATCTAAAATATTTACACAGGAGAGCCTGGTTACATGGGAAAAAGCTATCTTTTAATAAAATCTGAAAAGCATGTAAAACATTCATGAGGAAAGTCTCAAGGCTCTGATAAGGAACATGAGGAGTCCCTGGTGTCAGTGGCTGAGCTTGAACATCTAGAGGTGCTGGGATGGGAAGACGTGGGTGGAATGCTGGGGGCCCTCAGCCTGTCTCCTGGACCCTTCAGCTGGTGCTCTGCCCTTGCCTGAGGATTATATTTATATTGAAAGTCTGTATCAAACAATTTTTTTTCCTCTTTGCAACACAGACACAAAAAGTTTCCTTTAGCCCCCAAGAAAACTAAACTTATGAAATTACAGGAGGTCCTTCCTCCCCTACCTGCAGCTACTTCCTCCCTCCGACTGAGCATGCACCAGTGGGTCCTCTGATCTGGTGTGGTAAACAGGATTTGGGTCAATGATCTGTGCCTGCACTTTAAATAATTACCTAAATTGATAACTACGTGAAATCCTTGCTCGTTGTCTACTGAAGGATATAAATTTAGAACCATGCAAATGACATGATCCCAGGGGACACTAGCCAGGGCCAGTTCAGTTGGTTCTCTTAAGGCACAGAGCATTCGGGGAACTTTTTATAAAACCTGCAGATTTTCTGTGCTGTCCTTTGCACAGAATCTCATTGCACCTGACATTTCAGTAGATTTAAAAGCCTTGAGGGAGACCAAATGCTTATTCTAGCTGATATTTACTTCCAAAAAGTCAGAGCTATGTTTATGCTTCCTTATTGCTGCACACTAAATAATAGCCTGGTGAAAAGCAGTGAAATCAGATAGGAAAATATGACACTTAATCAATGTTGTGTCAGAGACCCAGCAGCCCAGTGGCCCAAAGCTGCAGAACCACACTTGCTTTGTTTTACAACACAAGGTGGGCCAAAGGCAGGTGCCAATTCTCGGGGTTCATTTCCTGGAGTGCAAGCCTATTCCACATAGGTCTGATCACAGCCATAACCACCACACAGCAGAGACCTCATAACCTCTGACTCTAGAGACACATTAACTGGGCTTCAGGTGCTGGCTCCAATATTCCCAGCTGTGTTACTCTGAACAAGTCGCTTAGCCTCTCTCAGCTTCCATTTGTTTCATTCATAGAACTATCAGTACTAAACTTGTAGAGTTACTCTGAAGACTAAATGAGAAAATATTGCCACAAAATAATTTAAAATTTTGCTTTTAAAGTAAATTTTTAAAGAGTTAAAATTTTCTCTGCTTCACTTAGCAAAAACTGAGGAAAATGAATGTGATGGTAGTAGCTCTCTCAACATTTAATGTCAGTGCTATGGAGACAAACTGTCCTCATCCACAGAAATGGAACATTCCGCTTAAGGACGTATAGGCCTTAAAGTTGACATTATAAAAATATATTCATTTGCATATCTTTTCCAAAAAAAAATCCTATCCAAATGAATGCACTGCATTTGTTGAGATTAATTGAGGAAACCATAAACAGACACATCTGAAGTCCACACCCTGCTTCACTGGAGGTCTCTGGCTAATATTTCTTATCATTAATGCTGACCTAGAGTCACCACTGTGTGGTAATTGAAACGTCATCTATTGCAAATCAGTAAACCTGGGTCTGAATCTTTGGGAATATCATCAGTCCAAATTTCAGTTCCTGCATCAGGAGGTTGGGGATGATGGCGCTTGCCCCTATCTATCTTGAGAAGACTTTGTGTTGGTATTTTCTTCAGTGAGAAAATACATTATGAAAATCCCTTTGGAAAATGTAATGCAGACTGACCGTGTAAAATATTATCACATATCCAGTGAGAATTCAGAGAAAGACCAGCTCAAGACCAAAACTATTCCTAGCTTGAATATTGCCTCCCTGTTTAACTCATTCACAAAAATGTAGCATGCACTGTGTGGAACAACATTTGGGGACCTACTTGGATACCACTGAGGCTTGGATTCGTTTCCCAGGACTGCCATAACAAATGACTTAAGGCAACTGAAAGGCGCACTATCCAGTCTTGGAGGCCAGAAAGTCCAAAGGAAGGTGACAGCAGCATTGTACTTCTTCCCAATGCTCTTCGGGAAAATCCATGTCTTGCCGTTTTCCTCTCTCAGTGACTTCAGGAGTTCCTTGGCTCATGGCCCCATCACTCAGTATGACTCCATGGTCCCAATGCTTCCTCTTCTGTGCATCTCTTCTGTGTGTCTCTGATAAGGCACTTGACATTGGATCTAGGGTCCATCCAGCTGCATCAGTATCTCAGGATCCTTAATTGAATCATGTCTGCAAAGATGCTTTGCATAAACAAGCTCACATTCTCATGTTCCTGAGATTAAGACCTGGACGTATCCTACTACAAGTCTCAATGATATATTTAAAACTATTAAGTTGATTAGATACGCACTTCTTAACATGTGAAGGGGCCACACTGCAGCCAGTCTTCGCCCTCTTCTACTTTACTATAGTGAGTTATAAATACAGCAAACCAAATAGGACACAGGAGATCTGCTATCAGAATACAAATGACGAGCTATGCACTACAAGCCTGGCACTAAAAGATGCCCAGAAGCAGAGAAGGATGTTGTCTTGGTGAATGTGTCCATTTTCCAGGGCTTTCATAACAAAGTACTGCAGAATGGGGGCCAAAAAATCAGAAATTTGCTTTCCCAGTTCTATATGCTGGGAGTCCAAAATTGAGGTGCCAGCAGGCCAATGGGCCTCTTTCCTTGGCTTATCGGTGGCCATCTTCTCCTTTGTCTTCACAGGGTCTTCCAGTCATATGTCTGTTCAAATTTCCTCCTCTTATAAGGACACCAGTCATATTGGAATAGGCCCACCTGAGTGACTTCGCTTTAGTTTAATTACCTCTTTAAAGACCTTATCTCCAAATACAGCTACCTCTGAGGTATGGGGAATTAAGACTCAACACATGAATTCTGGGGAGACATAATGCAGCTCCCAATGGTCAACAAACTCATTCTTACATGGTCAGGATAAATACTTTCTTACTTTGCGGGCCATAGGATTGTGTATGTGGGGGGCAGGGTGCTGGAGGACATATGAGCTTTATGACAACTATTTCACTCTACTGTGTAGTTAAGCAGCAGTACACAATTCAAACAGGTGTGTGGCTGTGTTAAAAAAAAAATCAAAATGAGAAGTAAGGTCCAAGAAATGAAAGTAACTGGGTGACTTTCTCCCTTTAGTGCTCCACCCTGTCGGGATTCCTAACTCTCGGTCACTCTGAGCTCCTGTGAATGGGTGCTTCAGGCTATATGAGTGCTCAAGTGTTGCTTCTGTTTGAATTTTACTTTTCCATTTTTAAAATACTTTCCATTTTTTTTTTTAATTGTGAAATTTTAAAACTGTAACATCCTCGCATCCTGAAGGGGCCACACTGTAGCCAGTCTTCGCCCTGTTAAGAAGTGCGTATCTAATCCTTTCAAAATCCTAAAATTTTGAAACTGTAACATCCTCGACCCATTTCTACTAGGGCAGTGGGATAGGCGGTTGAGAGACCCAAGAGACACAGAGATGAGACGTAAGAGATCAGGTTTATTGAGAAATGCTTATGGAGAAGATCCAGAAGGACATGGGCTTCACTAAAGTTCAGAGGCAACAGGCTGGACAGGTGAACCTCCATGTGGCATGGTAGGTAGCTCCAGTACTGGGTCAGAAAATAGGCCCACTATTCCTCCAGGACACTTTGTCCAGTGATGGCCAGAGGGACAAACACTTCCCTCTCCGTGGTGCTCTGATCTGTGCCAGTTACTACGGGGGTTTATAAGCTAGCCTACAGAAGCAGTGACATCACTAGCTTAGCTACCGTTGTCCCTATATGACCAACATCCCAGGGAACCTGGAATGCATGCAAGGCAACATTCTATAGACAGCACCAACTTGCCCCAATTCCCAGCATCCATGAGAGAAAGCCATGTCCTTCAAGACAATATGTGTCTGGATATTCTGGCCCAGACATGCTTGCACTGTTCCTTTAATATGTCTAGGTTTTTGGAACAGGGAGAAGTACTTCAAGGATATGGTATTTACTATCTCCCTTTTCTCCAAGGATGAGACAGAAATTCACGAACTAAAACCATATTAACCCCCTTTAAATGGATAGTACAGTAATGTCAACTAAATGCACACTGTTGTCCTATAAATCTCCACAATTTTTCATCTTGTGCGACTGAAACTCCATACCCATTTTCTCCTTCTCTCCCAGCCCCTGGTAATCACCACTTTACTTATTGTTTCTATGGCTGTAGTTACTTAAAACACTTCATTTAAATGTCTTTTGCAACCAGTTTATTTCACTTACAATATTATCTTCAAGGTTTATCCATGTTGTAGATAGGATTGCCTTCCTTTTTAAGGCTGAATAGTATTCCACTGTTTGGATAGACCATATTTTGTTTATCCACTTATTCACCAATGGACAGATCCCACCTCTTGAGTACCATGAACAATGCGACAGTGAACTTGGGTGGGCAAATGTCTCTTTAGGGTTCTGTTTCCAATTCTTTAAGATATACACCCAGAAGCAGATTGTTCCAATGTTGCTTCTTGGCTACCCTGGATATTTCTCATCAAGGGAAAGAACCACTGCTCTGAAGACTGGGTTGCTGCCGAGCACTCATGAATACAATAATGATGCTGTGGCACTGTTGAAATGTGATGTTGGGAAATAGAGATGCCAAAGCAGAAAACAAGCAAGAAGAAAGGTCTTCCTGAGAACCATTTTTCCTCTTGACTTGTTCTAAATGCCCATTAACATGAACAGCTTTTGGATGTGGAGCAAATTTACCTTTTAACTAGAAAATATCATTTTAGGGAAGGCAAAAATCTGAGAAGGAATTGAATTTCTAGGACTCTCTTAATTGAGCTTGAAATTTTGCATATAAGCCTAATTTTCCAAGGTGCTTTAGAGCTTTTATAATAATTAAACTGGAACTAAGGATTTATAAGTTACAGAAGAAAATGATATCTTCCATTTGCTGAAAGAGAAACTGACATAAACTATTTCCTAACCGACAGTGGCATACGGTATAAGGCACGTGAGGAGCAGATCTGTAACCACAGGGGACCTGCTAACCAAGGGCCTCACTGGCCTCTGATCTCATCGTGCTTAGGGAACCAATGGAGATTTTTATCTCTTCAAAATGAGTCTAGAAACTAGATGATATCTATTTTATTAAGATCCTTTCAGTTGTGAGGAGAGCAACTCAACTCAAGCCAGCTCGATTATGGCTTTAATAACTAAAATATTCAAGAGCACAAGCAGCTCAGGCAGCAGGATCAAGGTATGGTGTCACCAGGTCTCGGACTCTCTCACTGTCTCTTAGGAAAGTGTCTTTCCATATGGAGAGCCTACAGCCTCTACTAACCCAACACACACTTAACGGCTTCAACAGAAAGGGGGCATCCTTCCTGATGGCTCTAGCAGAGAGGGTCCAGTAACAGCTCCAATCAACTTGTCTTAGGCCATGTGCCCTTCCCCAAACTCAGCATGGGAATAAGGGATAATGGAGGAAATGGGAATTAATTCTATGATCAGAAAATGAGTAGCTACAAGTCTGGCATTTAAACATATACACACACACAGACATATATACAATATATTAAATATGTAATATTTATAAATATATATTATACACATAATATATTACATATATTATTATATATTTTATATAAATATAATATATTATTATATATTTTATATAAATATAATATATAAAATAATACATACAATATAAAATAATATATATTTATATAGCATTATTTATATTGCATGTATTATTTTATATATGTATATATATGACAAACAGCTTATAATTTCCATTGCAAGGCTGACCGCTTTTGGCTCAGGCTCGACCTCCTTAGCAAAACCACAGGCTTAAGTCCTTGATCACCATCACTCTGCAACTGAAAAGGAGACTCTACACAGTTTATAGAGTCCACTTGGTGGGAAAGAATTAAAGAAAGTATCCTGACAGAGGGAGCAGATTTCTGTAAATGGGAGTCACTCTTCTTTTACACAGTACCTGGGTTTCATTGTTGCAGATAGTTGTAATTTTGTACATTGGAGTGCCACAAAGTCAGGAGCAAAGGCGTCTCTGAGGAGGTGCCAAATGGAGATCTGCGTGGACACAGAGGAAGGCATGCCATGAATGGGAGAGGAACATTCAGAAACAGCACAGGTAAAGACAAAGATGACCGTGGAGTATTCAGCACCAGGAAGAAGCAGCTGCCCCCAGCACCAGTCAGAGGGGACCTCAGAGTGATGGTGGCCTGCGTGGCCCCTGGTGATCTCGCCCCCGGCACTCTGGAGCTTATGTTGCCACCTGCCCTGCTTCCCCCACATGAGCCATTCTTGGTTCCTTACATTCTTTCTAACACTCCAGCCTGCTTCAGTCTTAGGACTATTCTGCAGGCCCTTCTCTCCTGGGGTATTCATCCTGTGATTTGCCTAGATATTCCTCCTATCCTGGCTCACCCTCCCTCTTTCAGTAAGGGCCACCCTGCGGACTCCATTTAAAGCTATATCCCACTGTCTTTCCTACTGCTCACCTTTCAGCTTTATATTTCCTCTCCACTTATCTCCTTCTAATGTACTATTTGACATATATAGAATATTATTGCTTATTGCCTCCTCCTCCAACAGTATGTAGAATCCATAAGATCAGATTTGGTTTAGTTCACTTCTGTCTCCCAAGTGTAGTGTGGAGGGAGGAGAGATAAAGTCTTGCCCTCCTAGTGTTGCTTGTTCACCGAGAAACGTAATGTATAGCTTTTTCCTTCAGCCCCATACCCACACTAGTTCTGCAGTCTGGAAAGCATTCTAGAGCCTGTTGACCTGAATATCAAGCTTGAACATAATTGCAATAGATTGCCCTGAGAAGAGGCCAAATCCCATTATGGCAATTTTCAGAGACTATCCCATTTATTTTATTGCTCCAGAAGTGTAATATGCAAAATGCTACTAGAAGACAAATTAGGCCATTGACCAAGGATTGGAAATAGATTTGATATTGGTGTTGTTAAACTGAGGGATTTCCATGTGATACTACTGGTTATAAGAGGATTTGAAATAATTTCTAATTAAAAATTTTATCTTAAGATAAGTATTCCTAGCATCCTGACATAGATCCTAGCATCTGTTGAAATTTGCATAAAATCTGAACAATGAAGTCCTGCGTTTACAAATAAGCCTTAGCTGTTTTCCTTCCATCTTACATTTTCATGTAGCTTGTTTCTGAATTTTCTTAACTTATAGGATATGTAGTTCTTAAAACAAGATATTTTTTATCTGTCCATCACATCCATATTTAGAAGGATAGATCCTTCATTATTATAAAACTAAGATCAGTCTTTATAACATTCTATCCAAATTCCCCTAACCAAAATATTCATGTACACATACACATACATGTATACATAGAAATAGATTTTGGAGGGCTTGGGGCAGCATAAAATATATTTATAAAAACTTACTGCTGTGTATACGCTGTTCATGGGGTGGAAGGGGAGGCCAGAAAGCAGATTCCCATGATCCTTAAGAACCAGAATAAGACTCAGGCACAGGGGCCTCCTTAGTCCCCAAATTGGAAACATCTGTGTCGTCCAAGTTCTCACTTTTTCCCATAATTGAGGGGGCAGCTCCTGAAACAGTGGTGTCTTTGAAAAGAGTACCAGGCTTTCTGAAACAATAACACAGGATGTCCTGAATTTCCCTTGACTATTTTTGACTTCTTGGGGTTACAGGGCTAATTTTCCATCATTGGTAGCCCCAACCCTTTCAGTTGAAACAATATATGAGTACCATTTTTTTAATGAAATGACATCATAAATTATTATTTTGTGTACTTTTAAGAAAGAAAAATATCTCTAAATAATTATATGCATGAGTGTTGATCATGTATGAGTTAATGCCTATGTATTTGAAATAAAAGTTTAAGTAAAATAAATTACTTAAGCTGTCTCTAGAATTTCTTCCCATTCAAAGCTCAACCTTTGGAATAAATTTCCACCTTAGAGCATGGGTGATACAATACTCTAGAAGGGGATTGGCACTATTATTGCCTCTGGATTTTCTGCTCCAGACATCCATTCTGTCAGCTTGGATTATTGGTGCTTTGGTCACCTTACCAAATCATTGACTGAAAGTTTTCAGATAATAGCTAGGATTCAGGTTCTCTGTCAAATACTCATAAATGGTTTGTTGATGGTGTTTTCTTCACCCCACTAGCAATTAAAGCAAGTTTGCTCACATCCAGCAGTGAAAGCTTTATCATTTCATAGATAGCAATTTTAAGGCATTGTCAACTATTAGATGAATGCTGTTTTTTAAAGATGTTAAATATTTTTCATAAAGTGTGTTTTCTTGAATCAATAAAATACAATAATTCTCCTATCAGTTTGTACTATGCTAACCACGTACACAGCAAGATGAGAATAAAACATCCACAAACCAATACCAGCAGCCTTTCCATTGCTTCTGAGTAAAAATCTATTTTGGGAGAATAAACAATAAATTTTAACATTTGTTAAAATGATAATAAATTATAGTCTTCAGGTTTTAAGAATATTAGTTTAAGGATACCAAACTCCCAATTAAAGTACCCAGCATGGCCTTATTCACACAAGAGCACACTTTATTGCACACAAATGCTTTGGAATCTGCTTTTTCAAAATTGCAGGTTTAGAAGCATTTGCATTCATTTTTCTGAATCATCAATATTGATGAAAACCATGTGAAAATAAAAAAGCAATAAAAGAACTTATGAATCCTTACCAAATAATGACAGTTTTAGCCCATTAAATTTCCACTAACCAAAACCCTCTCAGCATAACAAATAATGATGAATTTCAATTGCAGTTCAAATTCCTTAGTATCTTAATCACTTCAAATCCCTTTAGAAGTATGTGGGAATAAATCTTCAATAAATTTCAAGAATTGTCACATTTCTTCATAATATTCTATAGAAGTTTAAGATTATATTTTGCATGACTAAACTCCAACCTGTTTTTCTGTTAGTGACAAGTTTTAGAATATAAGTACTGACATTTTTATCATAATCCTTGACCTTCACCAAAATGACCAATGAAAATTTGGTGCAAGGGAACTCTTACCAAATGGAGAATTTCCCTTGAGCCCTTTGGTGCTGTACCAACCACTTGGTGCAGTCTTAAAAACAGGTGGAAAATATTTACCTATCCATAATTTTTAGCAGACTATCTTCACCAAAGGAATAGACACAAAGTAAATGAAATAAAACTCGTTTTCTCCAAAACCTGGCACAAAATTTACTGGTGTTTGGATAAACAATAATAATCAAGGATTTCTTCCCTAAAACATGTTGGAAATTCTGGGCAGAACCAAAGATCAAGAAAAATAGCAGAACCAGGTTTGGTGGCGTAAGCCTGTAATCCCAGCACTTACGGAGGCTGAGACAGGAGAATCGTGAGTTCAAAGCCAGCCTCAGCAACCGCGAGGCGCTAAGCAACTCAGTGAGACCCTGTCTCTGTATAAAACACAAAAAAATAGGGCTGGGGATGTGGCTCAGGGGTCGAGTGCCCCTCAGTTCAATCTCCAGTACCAAAAAAAAAAAAAGGATGAAAGAAAGAAAGAATGAAAGAAAAATAGCAGAGTCACGTGAGTAAAGGAGTATTCTGCCAACTCAACTGAAACTCTGGAAGGCTTACTATAGCCCCAGATGCTGTGGTTGGAGAACCAAAACCAAATGCAGGGTTCTGGGCTTCCCAAGCCAATGCTCTCATCCCTTTACAACATAGAAAATGTGATGGCAGAGCCTCAGAAATACAGATAGTGCTGAACATTTAAATTTCCTTAAGGCCTAACTGGACTTATTAAAAAAAAATACATAGAAGTGAAATTCTGACAGCATCGGATACTCATTACCCTCAAAACAGAGAATCGATGCATCTGAATCCAATCATTTTTGATAAACAATGGATATCAGGTCGGCACTCATCCGTAGCACTGAAGCTCATTATTGACATTAATTAGCAATCTTACACAATATTCCTCCAAGGTAAGCTAAGCATCATTAGTTTCACAGCGCAGATGAGGCAATCCAGCTACACAGTTTACGTGCTTGTTGTCTGATGCCCTAGGTACTAACACTCAGAAGTGTGCCCCAAAGCTGTTAATTTCCAGAATGATGATGATGCTCTAAAGAGCACAGTGTTCAAATCTGGTTTCCAGTTTATTCTGATATCACAGTGCTTATTCATGACTAGCTTTAGACTTAAAATCCTGTCAAGTCCATTGCCGGCAAAGCCAGTCAGTCAACAAGTATACATCCATCCCCTGCTGGCTGCTGTGGAGGGTTGTCCAGGAGGGAATCAGACAAACAAACTCCTGTCTTTCTGGAGTTTCCTATGGAATCCTGCCTCCATCATTTGTCAACCATCTCTTGGCATTTTATGTGTAAAAGAGATTATAAAGTAGGAATATGTTTTTATGACCTCTTGTCTCTAATCTTGATCATAAAACATCCAACCACGATCTCCCAACCACCTATTTTGTGCCTAATCCTGCATCAGTCATTTAACAGTACCTCCTAGCTGGCTTACAGCCTATGGCCTGCCTTCTTCCAGGAAATTTCTAAGGACAAGTTTTTAAAAAAATAAGTAAGGTGGCTGACTTACTTTTATGATAGAAGCTCATAATTAATGTGTTTACTGCATCTTATGAAGTTTAAATAGGTAATGCTATTTTATCATCACAACCCTGTAAAGTAGGTACCATTTTGTAAGAGAAGAAATTGAGGCACAGAGAGCTGATAGAACTTGACTAAGTTGCAGAGCCGGGACTTAAACCAAAGCCCACAACTAGTAGCTATTATTCTTTAGGTTTCTTATAAAATATGAATAAGTACAAAAGACATGGTAATATTAGAAAGTGATAGTAGCCACCAAACAGGGGATCCAGATTCTAAATGTGCAAGAAGCTCTTCTGTGAGGAAACATGATGCTGTAGCTCCAGAATTGGCATTTCTAAAAACCATCAGGTCCTGAATCTAGAGAGGCACTGACACATTGTCTCCTGTGCACAGAAAGCTAGATTTGTCAACTCACACACCATTGATTTCTCTCCATTTCAAGGAAGAAAAGAGAATACAAAGAATTCCCCTGCAGCAGTCGCTGGCACCAACTGGGTGCATGCTATAAGCCAAGTGCTGCTCCAAGTGTTTCACATGTTTCTTGGTATCTGATGTTCACTGCAATCTGCGACACGGCACGGGGTCAGTCTCATGTTGGCATAGCAGAGACTGGAGCTACTTAACCAAGATCCCATCTTTAGGTAACCACAATCTGATCCCAGGCCATCTGGCTGCAGACTGACTAATCTTAAACAATTTGTTAAATCAGATATATGCATAAGAACCACCAATCTAATATTTCAAAATCCCTTGTGCAAGGTGCTTATTTCTTTATGTACTTTGCAACCAGGAAACATAAATGAGCCTTTATTTGGAGAAGCACTAATCAACGACAAAGAGAAAGATTAGTTCCCATGAATTTTGTATGAATGCATATCAAAGCTATTAGTCAAAATAGAAACCTTAGGCCATGTTGTTTGAAGTTCACCTTTCTATTAAAGACTAAAATGTCCTCAAAGACAAATTTAGAATTCCTAGAACTGCCTGACCTTTAATATTCATGTCAAAACACAAGTCTACTTTGGGGTCATTATCATATTATCATTGCTGTATTTCCATTATTCATCCTTTTCTGTTCATTAATCAAGCAAACATCCTGTAAACAGCTAAATTTATACAGAAATATAAATAGGATGGAGTTCATTCATTATTCACCAAAATATCAAGAGATCCATGGGGAAAAACTTATGTTACAAAAGCTGTGGCTTGGTAGCAGCTTTCATGGTCACGATCATTTGATCTCACATATTTCTTTTTCCTTATGGGCCATGAAGCTCATGAAGAGCTTGAAAAGAAAAATAAAAAATTCTAAAGGAAAGTGAGTTGCTTCATGATATTAAAAAATCAGGGACATTTGTGATGAACTAGGAAAGTGAGTGGCTATATATGGTCATCTATTATCTGCCTTGTTTTATTTTTTTTTTTTGTTTGGTTTATTTTTTAGTGCTTGCCATGTGCTCAATCCTTTATAGATTAGGTTTTAGTTTGGGTTCCCCAGAAACAGGCCCTAAGACAAAGATTCAAAGGCAAGTGAATAATTTGCAAGGTACACAGGAAACCAGGAAACAGGTAGAAAGATGGAACAGGAAAGGGGAGACAGTCAGTAAGAGAACATTATCAGATCAGCTGTGGTTGTAAGAGGATGTAACTGAATCCCACATAAAACACAAGCCTCTGAGTTACCCCGCCTGCGGGCTAGGGAGAGTACCCCTCAGTTCCTCACAGTCATTATTTGGGAGGTGCTCCTTGGACATGAATAACCTAGCATCTCAGAGCTTCAGAGAAAGCCTCAGGCAAAGAAATGCAGACAGAAGCTGCTGAAAGTCAACCTGCAGGCATGGAATAGGGAGACTGGAGCTTTCAGTGGTACACAGGTAACATCTGCTACAGGTGATCTCACTAGAATTCTCACAATAATCCCAGTAACTCTGAGTTATTATTGTCTCCATTCTAAAGATGAAAACATCTAAGTGCTGAGGTAAGTAACTTGCTGGTAGCCATGCAGCACATATGAGACCATGGTTTGCTTCAAAAAAGCCAGTCTGTCTTCAGAGCCTGCAATCTTAGATATAACTCTGTACTGTTTCCTGAAAGCAACCATCTGAGAGGTAACTCCAGAAATTCCCCGAGAAAAGATATGTCTATATTCTGTTTCTACCAGCTAAGATCTGGTGGAGATTCACTTTCAACACTTTTCATTATAAGATTCCTGGGTTTTTTGTTTTTAATAATTTCTAGCATAACTTGTGGGCATTCCATAAATACTGAATAGAGAATGAATGGATGAATGGATGAATGGATGGATGGCTCCATGAGCTAAGTAATAAATACATGTGTAATAACTCATATTTCCAAACAGCCCTACTAAGTTCCTGTTTAAAATGAGGTCACACAAATTCTATCATTTAGTCACCTTTTGCTGGCTCTCTTTCCCTAGTGCAGGACCAACTGTCCTATAGAGGATCCCCAAGTGTTATGAGAAACCTGAAGGGAATTCACACACCAACTCCCAGATATCCTGGTCACAGACTATGTGACAGCTGCCATTTTTCCTTCTCTCCATCCTTCTCTGCCAAACGATTTATCACCCATCAGGTGCCGTTGCTTCTTCCAGGCATTTCAAATGCGTCCAAAACCACCACCAAGGCAGGGCAGGCCCAAAGCACCAAGCTCCATGGTGCTCCTGTGGAAGCAGAAGAGCAGAGAAGCAGCGCCACCCTGTTTACCGATGTCTTAAATGGCAGTTAGTGGGAGAAATCATCTACATATTTACTCTAATTTTGTCTTTCCCCACTGGACACTGGGGTCCAGGACAAGATACTTGGAGGGGCTGTGATAATTGAGGCCCTCGTCTAGAGCCACACTTGGGCTGCTTGACTCTCCCTGGCACAAATCCTCTCCCTGAGGCCTTATATCCTTTCAAATTTGGGAAAGCTCAGCCAGTCAGTTCACTGTGGTCTAGCCCCAACTTTTTTTGTTCTGTTTTGTTTTATTAGAGCTTATATATAGTAGTTAGGTTCATTCCTACAAACTCATCATACCCAACTTCTCAGTAATGTTCGGGCTGGGTTCCCTGGTATCTCCATTTATACCTGGCTGAACATATAGAATTGATATTTTATGTGTTATTTACATATGCAATTGCATATAAGCCTAGGGATATTATAATCCTCTTTGAAGATGGCATCTTCCTCAGTCTGTACCTAACCTAACTTGTCGTTCACTGCAGCTACATTAGACTCAGAACATAAGTTTAAAAATTTATTTTTAGAATTGGCCTATAATACATATTATGAGATCTGGCAATCCCACAGAACTTTTGTTACCAATGATCAGATACCAGTGTATTCTAATAGTAAATATGAAGACAACGTTCAAGCCAAAGTAATGAGTCTCTAATCATGAAGTTTCAGGACTTGAGGCAAATAGATGAAGGTGAGTATTTTGGGCAGAAGATCTTTCCCTAACATTTCTCAAATATTATTATGTAGCTAAACTCTAACCATAAAGTAAACCTTGGCATGAATGGAGAATCCTGACTTAAATGTTGACCTTTTCAAGTAAAATGACAATATACTCTTTAGAGTGATGATATTTAAATGCCAAAAATTAAAGAACATTCACTAAAGTTTCAGATTTCAAAAAAATTAGTCTCTCATAAGGTATGTCTAAATGGGTAAACACATACATAAATATAATTACATTTGTATTTATGTATAAATATAAATTATAATTTAAATTTTCAAATGCCATTTTTAAAATGGCAATTAGATTCTTATAATATCAGTATATAAAAGCTATATAGCTCAATCTTGTGAGAAAAGTAGAGTTTCAATTTATGGCATTAGTTTAATCCAGTGCATATAAGACAAATAAACACTCAAGACAATCAAAATTTGTAAAAAGAAATCTCAAAGTAGCTTTGATATGTATTTCCCTGATTAATAAGGATGTTGAAAATTTTTTCACATATTTGTTATCCATTTGTATTTCTCATTTGTCACGGTTTGGATGTGAGGTATCCCCCAAAAGCTCATGTGTAAAATAATGCAAGGAAGTTCAGAGGAGAAATGATTGGGTTGTGAGAGTCTTAACCCAATCAGTGAATTAATCCCCTAGTAAGGAGTAACTCAATGGTAACTGAAGTGGTGGGGTGTGGATGGCGGAGGTGGGAATTGGAGTGTGACTTTGAGGTATGTATTTGTATCTGGTGAATGGACTTTCTCTCTCTGCCTTCTGATCATCATGTGAACAGCTTCCCTCTGCCATATTCTTCCACCATGATGTTTTGCCTCACCTTGAGCCCTGAGAGATAGAGCCTGCTGTCTATGGATTAAGACTTCTAAGACTGTAAGCCCCTAAATAAACTCTCCTTCCTCTACAATTGTTCTGGTGGGTCTTTTAGTCACAGCAGCAAAAAAAACAAAAAAGGTGACTAAAACATTATTCTAAGAGATGTCTGTTTACTTCATCTGCCCATTTATTGATTTATTTTTTTTTTGGTGTTAAAATTTTTGAATTCTTTATATATTCTGGACATTAATCTTCTGTTGGAACAATACTTGGCAAAGATTTTCCCCATTCTGTAGGTTTTCTTTTCATGCTTTTAATTGTTTCTTTTGCTGTGAAACATTTTAATTTGGTACCATCCTACCTATTGATTCTTGTTTTACTTCTTGATCTTTAGAAGTCTTAATAAGGAAAATGATGCCTATACGTATATGTTGGAGTGTTGACCATATGCTTTCTTTCAGCAGTTGCAGAGATTCTTATCTAATTTCTGCATCTTTGATCTATTTCAAGATGACTTTTGTGCAGGGTGAGAGATAGGAAGCTAGTTTCATTCTTCTACAAATAGATATCCAGTTTACCCAGAACCATTTGTCAGAAAGATTATTTTTTTTCTGCAACATAGTTTTTGGGCAAGGATCCTTTGCCAAGGATCATATGACTGTATCTATGTGAATTTATCTCTGTTTCTTCTATTCTATCTCATTGATCTTCATGTCTGTTTTGATGTAAATGCCATGCTATTTTTGTTACTACAGCTTTGAGTATACTTTGAGATCAGGTATTGTAATGCCTCCAGCATTGCTCTTCTTGATCAGTATTGCTTTGGCTATTCTGGGTATTTTATTCTTCCATATGAATTTCAGGACTGTCCTTTCTAGTTGAAGAATGTCATTGATAATTTGATGGGGATGCATTAAATCTTTAGAATGCTTTTGGTAATATGCACATTTTAATATTAATTCTGCCTATCCAAGAACATAGGTCTTTCTGCCTTCTAATGTCTTCTTCAATTTTTTTCCTCAATGTTCTATAAGTTTCCTTATACAGGTCTTTCACCTCCTTGGCTAGATTTATGCCTAGGTTGTTTTTGTGTATATACTTTTGTTGTTTTTATTGTTCATTTAGACAAAAGAAAATATTAGAGAAATAGTCATGTGTGCAGAAATGTGGAAAAACTCATACCTACTGAATTACTGTCATTTCTTTAGTTTATATAATAAATATGCTTCATAATTTTATTGTTAGAAAAAATAGAATTACTCCATCATCACTTCATAGAATATGAAAGAGTTTTTCATTTGAAACACTTTTAGTAAAAGGCAATGGAAAATGCAAAAAGAAAATAAAAAAGAAACCTTGGATATCAGTAGGCATCTCAGGATCACTACCAGACAGATGGCAACTGTGATGAAACTACCATTGCATGTGTGACCAGCCAACTCTGTGGTTTAGAAGGAAATCCTGGGGGCATTAATGGAGCAACTTTCAAGAAATACTATGCTATCAACACTCTTATTGGCAAAAACACAAATTCAGACTTTCACAACTCTAAATTGAAAAGTGATTCCAAAGAACATTATAAGTATGGAAAGGCTTTTGGCATAACTTAGCTAATTGATTTTACTTACATTTCCTTTTTCATGTATAAAAGATTAATTACTATAATTTAAAAGAACTATGTTTAAATAAATCTAAAAGCCCTCTTTTAATATGTTTAAATTAAAACCTAAGTCATCAAAATCATCATATCATAATTTAATTGGCATGATTTTCCTTTCCTAATGTTACCTAAAATAGTGGTATGCCTTACCACCACCAGTACTTGGATTCAGTGAAATGTTGTACAGGACAGTTTAAATAAATCATTCCACACAATGTCATTCTTGATACAACTCAATGTTACTTAAGGCAAATGAATCAGGAATCCTTTGTTTGCAGGACCAAACTAATGGTCCTGAAGCCTTTACAGAACTCTAGGTGATATTGGCTTGAATAATAAAGGAAATCTAAAAATTCACATAACTCAACAGTCTAGAATTACTGTTGGGCTTCCAGCAAGGTTTAATCCAACAGTTAAAATACTGCAGCTCAGAGCTCTGGTTTCTTGCCAGTGTTCTGATGTACCACTGAGCTCCGTCCTCAAGTTGGTTCTCCTTCCAGTGGTGAAATGGCTCCAGTAATTCCAGACTTTCCACCTTCAATGCACTGGCCACAGTCTTACTGGATAATTGACATCCCTCTGAAATTCATGTGCCGGAAACCTAATCCCCAGTAATTCAGATTTAACTGCATTTGGAAATGGGTCTTTAAAGAGATGATTAAGTGAAAATGAAACCATTAGGGTGGATTGTAATCCAGCCTTATTGGTGTCTTTATAATAAGGGGAAATAAGGCACCAGGAGTGTGCACACATGGGGTAAGAGCCACCAGAGGATGCATAGAGAAGACGACCATCTGTGATTGAAGAAGGACCTCAAGGAATCCACGCCTGCCAACACCATGATCTTGACTTTCTGGCCTCCAGAACTGTGAGAAAAGAAAAAAAAAAAAATCTCTTATTTAAACCACACAGTCTATGATATTTTGTGATGGCAGCCCTAGAAAATGAAACCAAAAAGCAAAAGAGAGCTCTTCTGGTAGCTTCACAAGAGGGAGGAAGTATCTATTCCAAAGAAAGAGAGCAAGCATCTCCATCATATTCCACTGGCTCTGGCAAATTAACAAGGGGGTCGTAATAGATTTGTTTGCTTTTGCTAATCAAAGCTCACCTCCAGGGAAGGGAGGGGTCAATGTCACCCAAACAACGGTATAGAATGCTTTCCGCGTAGCTTCTCAAGGGAAATTTGTACTAGGTGTTGTTCCCAGAAAGAGGAAAGTGGATGCTGCAGATGAGCCTCAGCAAGACTGAGGAACCTTCCAGGTCCAGAGTTGGCAGCAATTTTTCAACCGGCATTTGCCAACTGCATTGGTCCTTGTGCCCACTCCTGATTCTGGTTCCTTGGTCTGTCAAAATATTCTCTACTCTTCCCTGTGCTTAGGGAAGATTTCCCTGAAGAAGACAGGCTTATGAATAGAGAGAGGACAGTGTTCCCTAGCAGTACTCAATTTTAAAAATCCACATGAAATATTGGAAGGAGAAAAGTAACCTCACCCATAGATCACAATCGAGTTTGCACCCCACACACTCTTCTATGGAAAGCTCCAGGGTACAGAACAAATGAACTCTATTGCGGGGTGACCAGCACCCTGCCAGGGTAGATTCCGCCTCTGGAGGTGTGAGCTGCCTGAGAAATAAAAAGTCCAAAATAATTAGTAAGAAATAGAGACCAAGCCAGAAATTAGATTAAAAGCAGAGAACCTGATAGGTCTTCCAGTCCTGATAGGAGCTGGAACTGACTGAAAAATGGCCCCACCCTTTATTTAAAGGGGAGTAGTCAAAGGTATGGCTAAGGTTTCAACGGGAAGAGTCTTGCTTCAATGTTTGCTTCTAAGTGTGGCAGGGATCTTGCAGTGAACAGGTTGATTGGCATTTTGTCAAGCCACGCCCATCTCCAAGAGGTTG
The DNA here is from genome assembly GCA_004024805.1 of Geosciurus inauris. Taxonomy (NCBI): domain Eukaryota; kingdom Metazoa; phylum Chordata; class Mammalia; order Rodentia; family Sciuridae; genus Geosciurus; species Geosciurus inauris. The sequence goes on along the minus strand of PVHX01002992.1, from coordinate 55,753 downwards.
TGTGGCTCCAGCAGAGTCACCCCATCTCCAATGCTGTGCTGAACTTCTGACCGAGCTAGGTAGGAAGTTATGCGAATTGGGCATGCTCAAACCAGCAGAGTAGCTGCTGATAGTTCCTCATACCAGACTTTGCTGCCTAATGTCGTGCATGTCATTTTAATTCACTTGCAGAGTTCACGGATGGCTCATGGATGACTTCCAGAAGAACACTGCAGAAGTAATGTTCACGCGTGCTCCTGGGATCCACACAGATTTTATTTTCTTCCATTCCTTCTTTACATCCATCTGAAGAAGAATAAAGGGCTGTGGGGGTAAGTTTGGAGAGAAATAATATCTTTGTTTTTTGGTTTGTTTGTTTGTTTATTTATTTATTTATTACCTGCCCAGTTCATCAAACTTCTTTGGATCTATAATTTTCCCATGAATTAAAACCTCTCATCTAATCTGTTCTAGTCCAATTACCAAGAACACTTTTTTTTTTTAACCCCTGCATTAACCACAGGATGTCACCGATGGTAGCCTAGAGCACTTGCTGGACCCAAAAATTTAGGAATTATGAAGAACTAATGCATGCCTTTCTTGCATGGTTGGATTGTGCAAAGGGTAACTCATAATGAGAACCCAGAAAGGAGGGGTGCTGAGCTTCTTGTGAGACCTCTACCTAAGGGGGTAAGGAAGCTGATTTGCTTTTTGTGAGCATCATGTGGGATCCACGGTGCTGCAGCTGCTTTTGAATGGCAATGTGTGCGTAATTCAGTCAGTGCATCCCTAATGAACGGAACTTTTCTTATCACTGCTCACAATGCTTTGAAACAAGGCTTTGGTTTGATCCATTCTACTTTTAATAACACAATTCATCTTTGAACGCAGCTATTAGCTGCCTACCGAATAGGGATCAGTAATGGGCATTCTTCAGTCTCTCTGAAAACTTCCCTCAGATCTTTATGAGCCAAGCTATGAATCATTTTCCCACTGTGAGCAGGGGAGGGAGAGTAGTCATTGAGGAAATGTTAACAGTAGCAATGGGGAAATGCCCAGTCTATATGCCTAACGAGATCTTTTGCTTTTTCTGTTGAGGAGTTATAAACATTTGGGGGTAGAAACTTTTTGTTGTTGTATGTTTTTACCCTTATGCCCAAATACTGTCATAATATAAATCAGCGTGAAACAATGGCAAAAGATCTAAAATAGAAATCCAGAACTGTGATTTTAAGCATCTGGACTCACACTGTTTATAGTAAAATCGGAAGGCCCATTCTGGCTTTTAATCTTTTGAGCAAATGTTTATTGAGTCTGTTCAGGTCAGACACTGTGCAAGATATCCAGACTGAGAAAACACGCAGTGCTGAGCTCAAAAGCGCACAGCCTCAGAGGAGCAGGTGAGTAAACAGAGCCTATAATATAGAGCTATAGATGCTATGATACCACTTAGCACAGAGTACTGGGTGACAATCATCCTTAATTTTTAATATTATTATTAATATCTCTCACACATAAATTAGACTTCACATATGCTGTTAACATCCTAAACATCTATTTTAATTATAGTCACACCTACTGTAGGTTTTCAGGTTTTTAGAGATTGTTGGTTAAACACAAGTATCTGCTACCTGACAGCCACACAAAATCAAACTTTATAAAGACCTCTAAAGTGTTAGAAAATATATTTAGAATTTATCAAAATAGAATGTTTACCAAATATAATTGAATATAATAAGGTATAATAGCTAATTATTTTAGGAAAACTGAAAATCGTATCAGATATTTTTCTTTTAAATCATACCCAGGGAATATTAGTAGGAACTTTCCAAAGATTCATACTAGTGCTATAGTAAATCCTTATCTTAAAAGACTCATATCTTATATGGATAACAGGGGACTACTGAACTTTTTCACTAAAATCATATGTTTTGCAAAACATTTACCTAAAGCTTTAGCTAATTAGTCTGTTTGTTTATTTATTTATTTAGGTACCAGGGATTGAACTCAGGAGTACTCGACCACTGGGCCACATCCTCAGCCCTATTTTGTGTTTTATGTAGAGACAGGGTCTCACTCAGTTGTTTAGCGCCTAACCTTTGCTGAGGCTGGCTTTGAATTCGCAATTCTCCTGTCTCAGCCTCCCAAAGTGCTGGGATCACAGGCATGCACCACTGCATCTGGTTGCTAATTAGATTTAATGCACAAATCTGACTCCAACATGAAATTGAATGTCATGTCCTTAATTTCCAAATTTTCATTCAGTATTAATTGTATTTACCACTCAAAGTAAAGCAGGCACATTTTCTCAATGTTAGGTAAATATTTTTTCAAGTTGTATTTTGCTGTGTTGAAAAGAAGGTTCTATCAGCCTTTGGAAATTAAATTCATGTCTCCACTACCAAATCCACAAATCTGTGATTCATGTTTTTGCAGAAAAATGCTAACTCTCCTGCCCTTCTAGAACCCAGGATTTTGCTATTATGTAAGATATTAAGCTTATTTTTTAATAAAATAATTCAGTCTCTAGTTCAAGCATCCTATGAATTACTCAGGTTGTGGCTTCCTACTCCAAGTTACATTTCACTTTTTGAGTTTTATAATCCGCCAGGTGGAAAAAGAAGGAGAAGGATGCTTTAAAACAGTTCAGCGCATTTTTGGTTACCCAGCTTAGACATTTGGTGTCACCCTGTCATATAGTTAAAAAATAAACTATGTTCTATCAAATACTTCAAATACATTTCATATATATGTGAGTACACACACACACACACACACACACACACACAGCCTTGTTGATTTTTTATACATTTTTTAAAATGTTTTTTTAGTTGTAGATGGGTGCAATATCTTTATTTTATTTATGTATATTTATGTGGTGCTGAGGATTGAACCCAGTGACTCACGCATGCAAGGCAAGCACTCTACTACTGATCCACAGCCCCAGCCCAACCTTGTAGATTTTAATAGTTTATTTGGAAGGCCCATTTTCAATGGGAAAGGGTTTGAGACCATACATATGAACCACTCGTAACTAGCTTTTCCTTTTCAGATAACAAAGTCCTTTTATCTGGAAACCCGTACAAACTAAAACAGAACTGCTTAGGTGTCAGCCTCTACTTAACCTTGTTTGAAACAGCAATGATTCTTCTACCTCTGGGCACTTTGTAAGCTTACTGTGAAGATAGATAATATCTCCATTTTGATCTATTTCCAATTGCTCAAAATTTAAGGATGGGAAAGTGGTAAAGTGTTAATTTCAGTAAATGAACGCATTCTGGGAAGAAGTCTCTGCTCCATCTCCTGCAGGTGGGCAGCCATGACTGGGCATGATTTCTGGGGAAGCCCACACAGGGTTCAGAGATTGTAGTGCTGTGTACTGACTGCTCACTCCGATATCATGCAGACTGATCAGTGATTCTCTGCCATTCCCAGTGGTCAGAAATCTGGTGCTCAGGAGCTTGTTATAGGGGTGGTTTCAAATATGGAAGTAAATCATGGAATTTTCTAAGGCCTACTTAGAGCTCACATTCCTGGTGGCCAGGATTCTCCATGTGTTTACCATTATTGCATTTCCATGGTGTGGTATTATGGGAGGAGTAGGGCATGTACCTTCTCTAGAGTGTGATGATTTGGTCTTTAGCTCTTGGAGCATTTTTTTAAATATATGAATTTTCTTTTCCCCTTCATAGTCTGTAATAAGTACATCTTACAACTTGCCTAAATATCTGTTAATTCTTACAAACAACTCTCCAGATACAAAGACAATTGTAAGCAAAAGAACAAGGTGTATAGCAATTCTTGTAGTCTAATGTAAATTATGTAAAACTTTCAACAATACAAGGCACTATGTAGAGAGAAATGTAATAAAACCACAAAAACATGCAATGATACAAAATAGAAAAAAAAGATGCTGTAATTGGGAAATTATTCACAAGGGGCTTCAATTCTGTAGTTTTTTTGTTCTTAATTGGGTGGTGTGTGCTACTCATGATTTTTTCTATATTATGTTGTGCGTCTGAAGGAGCTGTTTTTTTTTAAAAAATTTTTTTTGTAGTTGAAGATGGACAGCTTGCCTTTATTGTATTTTATGTGGTGCTGAGGATCGAACCCAGTGCCTCACACATGCCAGGCAAGTGCTCTGCCACTGAGCTACAGCCCCAGCTCCCTGTTTTCTTTTTTAAAGAAACAATTTAAAAATTTTAAAAATTTCCTGGAAATTAAAAAAAATAGAGCAAACAAAACATAAAAGGAAATAGAAAGATTAGAATATAAAGTCCAGATGATCTCTCATAAAGTAGAACAGGAAGATAATAATAATGAAAATTAAAATGTTCTGAAGATTAAATGTATGCAAGAGTCAATATCCAACAACAGGAATTCTAGAAAGAAATTTCAAGACAGAAATTAAGAAGAGCAAGTTGACAAAGATATACTGCAACAAAACCCAAAAACCTTACATACTGGGCTGGGATTGTGGCTCAGTGGTAGAGCGCTTGCCTCACATGTGAGAGGCACTGTTTGATCCTCAGCACCACATATATATGTATATAAATGAATAAGGGTCAATTGACAACTAAAAAATTTTTTTAAAAAAACCTTACATACTGAAGGACATGAACCTTCAGACTTCACAGATTCACTGAGGACCCAGCAAAATGAAAAGGGAAAAAATTCTGTACCAAACCCATTGCTACAAAATTTAAGTATGCTGAAGATAAAGAGAAAATACTAAAATGTCCAGAAAGGAAGGACAGGTAACATAGGAGAGAACAAGATTCAAAACAGAACTGAACTTCTCAACAACAACATTGCTTGCTGGAGGATAGTTGAGTTGGGCTTTTGCGTGATCTTCAACTATAATTCTGTACCCCATGTTTTCATCCATTTGTGTTGCTACAACAAAATATCTGAGACTTGGAAATTTCCACAGGACAGAGGTTCGTTTCTCAGGGTTCTGGAGGCTGAGAAGCCCAAGATCAAGCTGCCTGAGGAGGGCTTTATCCTTCAGAGGAAAAAAACACTGTCCTCACATGACAAGAGAGGAGAGGAGAGCACCAACTGGATGCTGCTGAAGCCACAGGGGCATGAACCCAGTTTTGAGGGAGGACTCCAGGGCCTCACCACCTCTCCAAGAACCTCTCTATCCTATCACACTGGCAGCTGCCAAGTTTTGGAGGGGACACATTCAAACTCCAGCTGAGCTAGGCTTTCAAATAATTTTCAACCGAACTTTTTCACCCTGTCCATCAAACACCAAAGTAGAACTGCAAGGTCTCAGAAAACTAATAGGATGAAAACATAAAATCTTAGGGAGGAAGCAATCATACTAAAAAGGCACACAGTGTCACCAAACATTGTAATATAGCTCCAGTGACAAGAGATGGGAAGGTAGAATAGGTTTGGTTGGCTTAAATGGAGCTAAATCTTGAGGCAACATAAAAAGAATCCAATAGATAATATCTAAAATTGAAAAAATAAAAAATAGAAAATTTAAGCACTTTATTTGTATACTTGGGGGGTGAATAATGATTAACTGAAAAGGTTGTAAACAGGTGCCTTTGGGGAAGAAGTGAGGCAAGAAACTGCTAATTTTTCATTATAAGCCTTATTTAGCACTCTTTGATGATTTTGTTTATGTGCAGTGAACACTTACATACAAATTAAATTAGATTAAATTGAAATCAACTGCAGCAAAAATTCATATAAAAAAGTTTTTGTATACAATTTAAAGGACTTTACAAATAGCCTAAAACACTCACAGGCCACATGTAGGACCATGGCCTCCAGGTAAAGGAGAAAGTAAATGAGGACTCAAACTAAGCAGGATGGCGGGTGGAGGGCGGGGATGGGGATATGGCATCCAGAACCCAGAAGAAGGTGAGCCTTGGACAATGGGCAGAGTTTCAAAGGTAGTGAATGAAGAGGGAGGTGGGTGGGTATGTGCAACCGCTCAGAGGGCTGAGGTCGTGAGAGTCCAAAGGGAAATCATAAAATTAGAGTACTCCTCCCTCTTTTGAAACTGGCTTTGTGTTGACAGCTCCTTGCTCTGTTACAGCCAGTAGATGAGGCACAGGGTAGGGTGGACAAGGAGAAAGTAGGGTAGGACCAGGAGTGGGGAGTTAGCCGCCTCACCATAATCCCTCTCCTAAGTCATCCTACACAGTCAAGTAATCATCTGCAATAAACCTTGAAAAACCGCAAGTCCTCTAGCCCTTCCTTTCAAAAAGAATGTTGCTATAAGCCATTTTTTTTTTTTCAGAAATTTTAGGGAATTCCCTGGGTCACTATAATCATAGGAAATGTGAAATATTTTTTGAACATTGAGAATGATGCGAATTCTGGCTATGCACGGTGTTCCTCCTGTGTTCTCCATCCATCAGCATCCTGCAGCCAACAAAGCATATTGCAGCTGTGAGAAGGAGCTAGCAGGAACTTTGTTACTGGGCCACTCTGGGCACAGGACTGGTTTCAGAACATGCCCCTAGTGTGCAGTGAGAAAGGCTTCCTAGCTGGGTGAGCGGGTGAAAACCTGTAATCCCTGCAGCCCAGGAGGCTGTGGCAGGAGGATCTGAAGTTCAAAGCCAGCCTCAGCAACTTAGCAAGGCTCTAAGCACCTCAGCAAGAACCCATCTAAATAAAACATAAAAAAGAAAGGGCGGGGGATGTGGCTCAGCGATTAAACACCCCTGGGTTCAATCCCTAGTAACAACAACAACAACAACAACAAAGTCTTCCTTTTAGAAGAAGGAGGGGTTACATCCGCAAGGGGCCTCTGTGTAGATCAATTCATGGAAGAAAGCTGGCTGGAGACATGTGTCCCCTTGGGAGAACCCCCAGCCCCTCCTTTAATCAAAAACTCTACACCCTCCCAGAGGAGAGGAAGTTGGGTTCAGTGTGTTACAAATCTTGTCACTTACTGTACTGGGTAGGAAAATAGCATCATTACTGACCTTTGTTATAATTCTCCGCTGAAATGTTAGACGAATTTAAAGTCAACTGAATAGGTTAGAAAAGAAATGTGAAATGAAGAGCTGTCCAATCCAAGTCATGTCATGCTGAGAGCAGGAACCCCCCACTTTGTTTTCATCTTTGTACCTCTGGGCCTTGCACGGTGCCCAATGAGGAGTGCCAGGATGGCCTGTCTCATTGATGACAACCACTCTGGGAGGTAACTTACCTCCTTCAGTGGCTGAAACACCAAAAGACTCACTGGTAAAACTGTTTGGCCACAAGCATTGGAGGAGGCATCCTTTTCTTTTTTAAAATCACTGTCATGGCTGATGGAAATGCTTGAGCAAAATAAAAACAGCCCTTAAAAACATTTGAACACCAGGAAGCCAAAACATTCTGCCTTCTGACTTCCGTTTCCAAAGGCAGCCATCCAGCTACAGTTCTTATTTCACAACTCTTCATCTTTCTGTTCTTATTGTTGGGTCTTTTTAAAGAAATGACAAATTTTAATCAGCAAAATAAAAAGATGAATGATTTCAATTTGAGATCTTGAGAAATCACTTAGAACCTTAAAAAGACTAAGTTGAATTTTAAAGGCAGTGAGGAAAAAATATAACAGGTGAATGTGGATTTTCCCCAACACAGCCATCCATAGATTTGAAGTAAGCTCCTACCAAGCTCCAGGCACTGTGCTGGGCTCAAGGTACTGTACCCATTTCCAGGTAGAATGAAACGCATTCGATCTATTCTAGAAATGAGGCCAAGAGACCCACAGTAGAAATGTACTTACATTTCTGCTTCTTTGCAGTCACTGTATGTACCTTGGATGTACAAAGTTAGTAGCTTGGTGCTATAATGAACAGACAACAATAAGACTCATGGACTTTGATAAGCTCTTCTGGAAATGGAAAACTTTTTATCAATATCTCCTGTTGTAAATTCCAAATTATGAATTAACTTTTTAATTGAACTGATGTTAGATGTGTTCTGCAGGCAACATTCAAAGACCCTCTACTTTCTGGTTACCATTCTTGCTTGATTACAAGACTGAGCCTGTAGAAGTGGTGCAGGAGGTAAGAGCCGATCCAGGGATCCAGTGGTACTAGTGCCCCATTGCTGCTCTTTCTCCTCATCCTCAGTCACCTGATAAAATCCAGCTCTCTTCTTGCTTCTCCTCATTTCCAAGAAATCTACACCTTATTACAGGTCTGGCGTCAGTCTCTGGAGTCTGGTCCTGGTGGAGCTTTGGGGACACTTAACTACTGAAAAAAGCTGAGGTTTGGAGCTATACCTCAGGCTTGTCTTGATTTCTGGCTCTTTGACTTACTGCTGTGTCACCCTGGGCAAATCAGTTCAACTCTCTGATACTCAATGTCTTTGTCCATAAAATGTGGAAAATGCCCATCTCATAAGACTGCTGAGAACACCAATAAATAAATACATGTAAAGAGCTGTGTTAGTGCTGGGCTCATAGTAGATCTTCAGATAGTTTTCCCCACTTCTCCTTCTCCCTGATACTAACAAGAGCACTTTCCACCCTAAGTCGGGCTCACCCAGTCTTCTGCACCCTCTATGATCTTTCCTCTTCCTCCTAGAGCCTGGGTCAGTCCCTCCCAAACTTAATCTTTTTATTTAATATATGTAACAGCTTTATCGAAATATTATTCACATGCCACACTGTTGAACCACCGAGCATGTCAATCAAGGGTTTTACTAAATTTGAAGATATATGCAACCATCACTATAGTTCATTTTAAAATATTTACATCACTCGAAAAGAAGCCCTTTAGCAGTAACTCTCCCATTTCACCCCAGTCTCCCTTGTCCTAGACAAGCATCAACCTACATTGCATTTTTATGGATTTACCCATTATGAATATTTCATATAAATAGTGTTATATAATATGTATCCTTTTCTGACTGGCTTCCTTCATTTAATATAACATTTCAATGTTCATCCAAGTTGGAGCAAGTGTTGTTATTTTTGTGACCAAATAACATTCCATTGTAGACATGGGTATATCATGTTTTGTATAGCCAATCATCGGTTGGGTTGTCTCCACTCCAGGCTGTTATGGATACTACTACTGGGAGCTTTCATGTACAAGATTTTGTATGGGCTTGTGTTCATTTGTCTTGGGTATATAATCAAGAGTGGAATGGCTGGGTCACACAATGGATCTGTTTAATCTTCTAAGGAACAACTAGACTGTTTCTCAAAACAGTCGCAACATTTTACCTCTGCTGCTCTACCAGCAGCAGAGTATGAGGAGCCAAATTTTTCCACATCTTTTCCAACACATATCACTGTGTCTTTTATATTACAGCCATCCTGGTGAGTAAGAAGTCCTATCTCATTATGGTTCTGACTTGTACTTTTCTAATGAATAATGATGTTGACCATTCATTATGGTTTAGATCTTAAATGTTCCCAAAGGCCCCTATTTACCAGCCTAGGGTGTTGTTGGAAGGTGGTGGAATCTTTATGAGACAAGGCTTACTGGAAGGAAGTTAGGTCATTAGAGGTGTGGCCTTGGAGGAGATATTGGGACCCTGGTGCTTTCCTCTGCCACCCCTTCTCTTGCCAAGAGGTAAGCTGCCTTCTCTGCTATGTTCTCCTATGCTTCTCCATAAGGCTAAAAGCAATGGAACCAGCTGACCATGAGCTGAAACCTGTAAAACCATTAGCCAAAATAAATCTTTCCTTACTGAAGCTGTTAATCTTAGGCATTTACAGCGACAGAAAGTCAACTGACACAGATTCTTTTCTGGGCTTACCGGCCATTTATATATATTCTATGAATAAATGTTCAGATCCTTTGACCATTTTAATTGGATTATTTGTATTTATTATTGAATTGCAAGAGTTCTTTATATATTATAGATACAAGTCCTTTATCAGACATATGCTTTTAGAATATATTCTCCCATTTTCACTTTTTTAAAAGTTTCTATATATTATCTTTTGAAGTACCAAGGTTTTTAATTTTGAAGAAGCCCAGTTTAACCATTTATTTTTTCATACTTTTGGTGTCATAGTTAGGAAGGCTTGCCTGGACAAGGGTCATGAAGGTTTACTCTTACATTTTCATTAAGAGCTTTATAGTTTCAGTTCTGATATTTTGACCTATGATCCATTTCTTAGTTAATCTTTATATGTGCAGCAATGACTGAGATCTGGATGTCTTTCCTAACTTTTTATTGTCTCAGTGTAAGGATGGCTAACATGGCCCTCATGGACATCCTTGAGCTGTTGCTGACCCTAGAAGAAAGCTTTCAAGTTTTCACCATTAAGTGTGAAGTGAGCGGTATCTTTTCCATTAATGTTTTTTATCAGATGGTTGAAGTCCCCTCCATTCCTTGCTTGTTCCAGGTTTTCATTGCACAAAACTATTGAACTTCTTCTAATGGTCTTTCTGCATCTACTGAAATTATAGTGTGGCTTTTGCCCTTTTTCCTCTTGATATGGTGTATTAAATTCATTGATCATCAAATGTTAAAACAGCCTTCTATTCTTGTGGAAGTATATAATTCTTTTTAGTTATTTGATTTCCAGTGTTCCAGTGAGGATTTTTCTATAATCATAAAAAAATAGTCCATTTATTTCTTGTGATGTTTTTATCACAAATGACAGAAACATGAGGTGGAAATTATTCCTTCCTTTTCCATTTTTCAGAGGAATTTGGGAAATAATGGTGCTAAATAGTTTTTAAATAGTTGGTAGAATACACCAGCCTGAGCTGTTCTTTGTAGAAAGTGTTTTGACTGCTGACTCAGTTTCTGAACTTGTGTTCCTTCCGAAGGCTACTGTACCTATCACAAGTGGGGTGGCTTAAAACAATAGATATTTATTGGCTAAGAGTTTTTAGAGGTTAAAGGACTTAATCAAAGTCGGCCAAGCCATGTGCCCAATGAAACCTGCAGGGAAAGATTTTGTGTGTGTGTCTTTGCTAATTTCTGGTGTCTTCTGCATACCCTTGGCATACCATAGCTTGGGTTAAGATGCATAGCAGATGTCTCTGCCTCTGATGTCACTTGGACATCCTCCTGTCCTATGTCTTCACATTGTCTGCCACCTAGACATGATTCTCTTTTCCTCTTCTCTCAAGGACTCCAATCGTATTAGATAGGGGTCCAATATGACCTCATCTTAACTAATTATATCTGCAATGACTCTATTTCTAAATCAAGTCCCATTCTGAGTTACTGGGCTTAGAACTTCCACATCTGTTTTGAGGGATGTGATTCAAACTGTAGCATTTGGAGTCGGAGGAGGGGGCCGGTCTATGTAGATGTTCCATTTCTTCTTGAGTTAGTTTTGGTCATCTGAATCATTTTAAGAAGTTTTATATTTTAATCTAAATTATCTAATTTGTTGACATGCATTTACATATTTCCTTTTAATTCTTTTTATTTCTATAAAGTCAGAAGTAATACTCTTTCATTCTTGATTTTAAATTTGAATATTCTATCTTTTTGTCTTTATCAATCTAGCTACAAGTTTTACTGATTTTATTAATAATTTCAAAGTAGAAATTTTTGATGTTGCTGATTCTCTTTATTGGTTTTCCATTCACTATTTGGTGAATTTTCATTCTAATCTTTATTATTTCCTTCATGATGGGAACTTTAGGTTAGTTTTCCTCTTTCTTATGTGGTTTAAAGTGGAAATTGGGTTATCTGAGGATTTTTTTTAATAAAGGCATTGACAACAGCAACTTTCCCTCCAGCCACTGCTTTAGCTGCATTTTATAAGTTTTATACAGCATTTATATTCTTATTCACCTCACACTTTCTAGTTCCTCTGATGGTTTCTTGTTTCACCTTTGGTTATTTAGGTATATGTGGTTTAATTTTGATTTTTTGTCAACATCCCAAATTTCTGTCTACTTTGATTTCTAGTTTTATTCCTTTATGGTTATATAATACATTTCATATGACTTCAGTCCCTTCTATCCATGCTTGTTTTATGGCCTAGTATATGGTCTATTCTGAAGAACATTTAGAATCAGCTGTTCTGTAGATGTCTGTTGGGTCTTCCAGGTTTATGATGTTGTTTGAGTCCTGTGCTTCCCCTGTACTTCCTTATAAGTCTATCCATTATTGAAAGTGGCATACTGAAATCTCCTTCTAGTATTGTTGAATTGTCTATTTCTCCTTTTGTCTGATGATTGTTGTTTTGTATATTTGGGGGCTTTAGTTGTTAGGTGCACATATGCATTTATAATTGTTACATCTTCTTGATGGATTAACCTTTGCATCATTATAAAATGTCCCTTTAATATTTATAAACATAAGATAATAAACATAAGACTAGAAACTGACCTTAACCAGTTTCCTTTCTTACTTTTTTGAGGGCTGTGATTCAACCTATATCCTTTGGGGTCAGGAGAGACGATTTACACAGATGTTCTATTTCTTCTTGAGTTAGTTTTGGTTAGTTTTTCCATATACAAATGGAAAAAAAGATTTCCATTTGTATATTTTGTAAGATATTTCATATTATTGATATTTTCAATAACAACCCTTTTTATGAAATTATAGATATGTCTTTGTTACGGGCTGAATTGTGTCTCTCTCTTCAAATGTATTGAAGTCTTTATCCTCAATGCCTCAGACTGTGACTCTACTTGATGATAGGGCATTCAAAGCAGTAATTAACTTAAAGTGAGATGATTACTACGGGTGGACCCTAATCTAATATGACCAGTGTCCTTTTAAGAAAAATAGATTAGAACACAGAGAGAAGGCCATGTGACAATACAGTGGCAGAAGGTCACCAAAGGCAAGGGAGCGCTCTGCTTCTACGTGAGATGAAAGTGCTGCTGCAGTTGGTCCCTGACTTGGAAGTGTCACAAAGTACCATGTGCACCTTAGGCACACTGCCCGGGCTTACAGCTGCGGCTGCTGCCCACTTCTGTTCTCCTGTCCTCCTGGAGCTGCCTCCTCCTCCTCCTTCCTTCACGGGCAGTTTCCCTGTGGAACCCCTTCCCACAGAAGCCACTCCCATGGCACCCTCCAGCAGTCTACACTGCACACCCTGAAAGCTACAGGGAGAGCCCCAGGACTCCCAACTTCCCCCTGGTCCTGAGACAGCACTGTCTGAGGACACAGAGGCAGCCCTCGGATGCCGAGGTCAGAATTCTGCTGGTTCAGATGCTGACTTCACATTTTAATATGGCGATATATGACCCTGGCAAGTTAAATAACCTTTATAAGATTCATGACCTGTCATAGCAGGACTGATGATTCCACCTACCTCATTTATTCAATTATTGAGAGATTCAAATGAAAGTAAATGTCATAAGGCATTTAAGCTTCATGCTCATGAGAAGTTGGCAAATATAATAATAATTATTACTACTTTTATTTAGACCATGTTCTCCTTCTCCTATTCCAAGTGGACTGAAAATAAAAATATATTTCCTGTGTTTCCTTATGCCACCATCACCTGAAAAATAAAAGGTCTGCCTATGCCCACCCAATTACTTGGCAGAATCCCCAGGGGGTGCTCATGAATAGGCATTCTTAGTCTGAATGTGGCAGGTGCCATTTTTCTCCTGCCCTGTGCAGGCCTTTTTGACTTTTCTGTTCCTCTTTTCTCCAGGCTGATCGCCAAGAGTATCCACGCCAAGGGCACTGTCTTCCTTTGTCCCCAGAGTTGCCAGACTTGTCAGCCTGCTCACACTGCCACCAACCGGTACCTGGGTGCTGCTGTCAGAGGCAGAGTGTGGCTGGTGCGCTTGAACTCCCACAGTGCTGATGACACTACTCGGCCAGCCTGGCTTCCTCATTTCCCAGGGCTCCTCCAACCACTGAAGTTTTCAGAGATCACAAAGCTGACAAACCCACTGACGCGCACTGTACCCAAAATGCAGGTTTCCTACATCCCTTTTCCATATCATGAGCAAAACTTGAAACTTGATGATATTAATAAAACCATCTGGAAAAGGAGAGCCCAAGTCCTTGTTTCTTTGGATGCTGTGTTAGGAAGTGCCTGTTGTTATGTAAGGAAAGCTGAATTTGTGTCCTAGTGACTTCAACAGTTTCTGGGCTAGCTAACCAGCTAAGACCAAATTCCTACATTCTCTCTAATCTGCTTATCCCCTGGTGTCCAAATACAGAGTACAGTGCCTGCTGGGGTTGCCTTCCTCCCTTGCAGAATCTTACAGTTGCTCCTCGATTGTCCTTTAACATAAAGAGAAAAGAACTCCTTTCTTGACTAATTGCTTGACTACAGAGCCTGTTTTTGTCTGACAGAAATGAAAACTATGTTTGAATAAATGTCACATTTCTGAAGCATCTTTGAATAATTGTGGGAAGTTACAAAACATGTGATAAGTCATAAATTAAACCTATTGCAGTCACTGCAGATCTAACTGAACTGAGAGGAAAAATATTATTTTTTTCTCCTTCTCATTTTAGACTGAATATTTTGCTTCTTACCCACTAAAAACTCAGTACAATGTCTAACATTTTTGAAATATTGGTTGATATTTTCCTGGCACCCTGCCACAATTCAGGGTAGCTTGTAGCTTGAATTACATAAAAGCACTTCTGATGATTGCTAAGATTAAAAACAGAACTAAGATTCTTTCTTCTTCAATATAGCTTTTTTTTAAGTTTTGAAAATCTTTGACCTAAACATTTGAATTAAGAAATTAAAAAAAGAACAAGAAAGAATTTTTTAACAGGTAAAAGAGAACATAAATATAATATCAGAATCAATCAAATAGAAAACATACAAAAAAGAATACTTTTTCAACTAAGTTTTTTTTTTTTTTGAAAAGATATAACATATTGAAACCTCTAGTAACACTGATCTAGAGAGAAATGACACAATATATGGAATGAAAATTGGGTCAAAATTCAGACACAAGAAATAATTTTATTAGAAAAATCACACAATTCCAAAACAATCATTTTCTGTAAATACTGCTCTATCATTTGACCTCTGTATATGTTTATGGTGCTCGAGTCTTCAAATGCAAAGCCCAATTTGAGATAATCTTGAATATTTCAGGTCTAAGAGTGTCCTTTGCGATGTATAGGTGATTGGTGCCAATTTTTGAGTATGTGTTATACAACATAGGCCACTTAATGTGTGAGGATAAAATGAGAACATATAGGTGACAGGATCTGTGACCTGCTGCGGAAGCATGAGCCTTTCCTTCTGAACCCTCTTCTAGGTCTGGGTGGCAAGAGGCACACAGACACATGCACCAAGATCCTGGAAATACTTCTTATATGGCACACGAATTTTATCTCCAGAAAACATGTGCTTGATTGTTTAAAGAAATAGTATGTATCACCTAGCATTTTCGTTTATAAAGTTTCTTCCTTTTCTGGTTAATAATTACATGCTTTGAAATGAGGGTAATACATGTATTATCACTGGCTCATTTTTCCATGTGGCTTGGGCTGTGGAAAATGTCTTTTCTATGTTGATATTTGAATGACTCATCCATTTGCCTAATAAACGTACCAGATCATTTTGGGTAAGCAAAAAAATAAACTATTTTGAAATAATGAGATTACTCTGAAAACCTGTAGTTTGGTGCTTTACAAATCTTAAATGAAAATAACTTTAAGTAATAAAAGTGACTCAGAAAGAAATAGAAAGCCCAATGAACCAAAATAACTTAAGACAACAGATTGGTAGTGAACCGATCCCCAAATGGAACTAGGTCTTGAAGTCGTGGAGAAGACTTTTCAACAAGGAAGAGAAAATTTCAAATGTATGGAAACTACACCCACAATAGAAAAAGAGGAAGTATCCAAAATTTGTTTTATATGGCTCATGTATTCTTCAATACAGGTAGAGAGAGAGGGAGGGAGAGACAGACAGACAAACTGGACAGAGACAGATTGTCAATGCAGGATCTGTTGGAGGGACATTATGCAGAGCAGTAAGCCAGCTATCTGTCAAGGGCATGGGATAATTGACAAGGTTAGAAAAGAGAATTTTTTTCCTTTAGTTACAATCTGGATTTCCTTTAATTTTCTTTGAGAGCTCTGACTAAAACATTGAATTTACTTTTTATAAATGGCTACTGAAATTTGTTACTTAGATGGGCCTGTGTAAACAGATTGTCTGTAAGAGAGACAGGAGGATTTATTCGGGGTATATAATGATATCTTGTGAGAGAAATAGTCATAATCCTTCGTCCCTTTATGAATTGCTCCCCATCTTGTCAAGCCGTGGTGCCAATCCCCAAGACTTAGTGTGAAAATAATCTCATCATTTTAAGTTTTTAAATTATAAAACACATCTAAAGGAATATATGTGTACACACGTACACACACACACACACACACATATGTGGTGTATATACTACCAAATTTAAGAAAAAAAGATTGTACCAATACCTTGCAGGTGACCTATTTTTCCCCATATTTCTCTTCCTCCACATTTTTTGTTTCAGGCTTATCATGTCAGGATCCATTATAGTTTATTATTCTTCCTAAATAACATGTTGGCAAGTTTTGCATCTTTTTGAACTTCTTATGAACTGAATTTCTACCTTATTTTTTTTCAATTTTTGTGTTTTTGAAACATAATTATATCAGTACAGTAGTCATGATTCACTCATTTTCATGGTTACATCGTGTTCTAGTGCCTAAATATCCTGTGGGCTGTATTTATATTCTCATGTTGAGGAACATGGATCGTGTTTCCAGTTTTTAGCTATTCCTGATTATCCTGACATAAACATTATCATGTATGTTTAGATTATGTGGTATCTCCCAAAAGCTCATAGCTGAGACAATGCAAGAAGGTTTAGAGGTGAAATGATTGGGTGATGAGGGCCTTAATCCAATCAGTGAGTTAATCCCATGGGATTAACTGAGTGGTAACTGCAGGCTGGTAGGGTGTGGCTGGAGAAGGTGGGTCATTGAGGGCTGGCCTTTGGGGTATGTATTTTGTCCCTGAAGAATGAAGCACTCCCCGTCCCTTCTCTCTCTCTCTCTCTCTCTCTCTCTCTCTCCTTCTCTCTCTCTCTCTGCTTGGTGGCCATGTCCTGACCTACTTTCCTCTGCTATATTATTCTCCAAGATGTTCTGCCTCACCTTGAACCTTGAGGAATGGAGCTGGCTATCTATCAGCTGAGACCTCTGAAACCATGAACCCCTCCAAATAAACGTTTCGTCCTTTAAATGTTCTTGTCAGATCTTTTGGTCACAGTGGCAAAAAAAAATAAAAATATTAAAAAAATTTTAAAACCTGACTAAAGCAGTATCTGAAGTGCATGTGCATAGATTTTTTTTCTTGAGTCTAGAGACCTGAAGAATGAAATTTTGATTTCACAAAACAATGCTAAATTATCTCCAAAAGCAATTTTTCCAATTCACACTCTCATCTGCATTCTATGAGCTCCTGTGGTTCTTCGTTTATCAGATATTTTAATTTCTGTGAACTTGATAGTTACAAAGATATGGATTTGGATTTCTAGTAAAACTAGAAAGGTTGGTGTATCAATCAGTGTTCCAGAGAAAGAGAATCAAAAGAATGTGTGTAAATATAAAAAGAGATTTGTTATAAGGAATTGTCTCATGCAGTCTGCAGTAGAACCAGAAAAAGCTGTTATCACAGATGAAGTCCAATGGTGGTCAGCTGGACAATTATCTCTCACTTGGGGAAGCTGGCCCAGGGGTTTAAGGCCTTCGGCTGATTGGACAAGGCCCATCACATCATAGATGCTTGGCTTTGCTCTAAGCTCACCAATTTCAGTGTTAATCTTATCTGAAGATAGCTACACAAAAAATACTCAATAAGCAGGGCGCGGTGGGGCATGCCTGTAATCCCTGCACTTTGAGACAGGAGAATCGCAAGTTCAAAGCCAGCCTCAGCAACGGCGAGGTGCTAAGCAACTCAGTGAGACCCTGTCTCTACATAAAACATAAAAAGTAGGGCTTGGGACGTTTCTCAGTGGTTGAGTGCCCCTGAGTTCAATAGCTGGTACCAAAAAAAAAAAAAAACACTCAGGTTGACACATAAAATTAACCATCACAGTTGGCATATTCTTCTCATGTTTTCTTGACATTAAAACATCAAGATCTGGTTGGGCCAGGTACAGTGGTGCACACGTATAATCCCAGCAGCTCTGGAGGCTGAGACAGGAGGATGTCAAGTTCAAAGCCAGCGTCAGCCACTTAGCGAGGCCCTAAGCAACTCAATGAGACCCTGTCTCAAAATAATAAATAAATAAAGGGCTGGGGATGTGGCTCAGTGGTTAAGTACCACTGGGTTCAAACCCTGGTACCAAAAAAAAAGAAAAATAAAAAAGAAAAAATCTGGTTGGAAAGAATTTCTGAGGAAATATGGAACCACTATATTATATTTCTAATCTCTAGAAATATGGAACCACTATATAGTGCCCATCAAGAAAGAATGTTCAACCCAAGCTTTTGTACCAGTCTCTGCCTCCAGCCAACCCTTAGGAAGTTCCTCTGCCTGTAGATTCCCCAGAAGCCCCACATCATACTCCTGTAGAACCTTCTAACCTTCTAACCTTCTCAACATCCACCCGGAGCTGCTGTGCCCACACAAACGCTATGGAAGAAACCGCAGAGCAGGGGGAAGTCCCTTGAGGATTGCCGTGACCCTGAACAAAAGCCAGATCATCAGCAGATTCCTGCCCACATCTGTCTGTGGAAGATTCTCTGTATTCCCTGTCAAGGCCCTAGATGAAGACTTTACAAAGAAGCTTGAGCTCAGAGGGGACCCATTAAGTCTTGATCTTGTATGTCTGTCCCTCATGTAATAAGAAGATATGTTTCCCAACATAAAACTTGTTGTATTTCTAAAAAATAACATCTTTACAGATCAGCATTTTCTGAACAAAGAAATACCTTTCCATTTATTCAAAACTCTATTCACAAGCAATTTGCTCTCCAAAGTGCTAATATTACCATACTTTCATTATTTTTTAAACTATTTTTCTTAAAGCTGATAATCTTGACACTTGTGAAAGCAAGATATTAAAAAAGAAAAGAAAAAGAGAGAGGTAATACTGAAATAGTCCAAAAGATGTATTGGTTTCACTCCCATGAATGGTGGTCAAGTTCCTACTGTTCTATATTCTCACAAGTCTTGATAGTTTTTGATTTATTTTTTTCTTTTCTCCTTTTTCCCCTCTTTTTCCCGGTTTGTTGTGGTATGGTTGATAAAAATTGCATATATTTAAGTATAGAATGCAGTGCTTTGCTACACATGCACATTGTGAACTGATTCCTACAATTGAGCAGGTTAACATGTCCATCACCTCACATAGTTACTTCCAGTGTTTGTGTGTGGTGAGAATATTTGCTGTCAGCAAATTTCAAGTATAGGACACATTATCATGTTGTGTTTTCTTTTTGCCAATCTAGTAGGTAAGGAACACTTCATTGTGGTTTTAATCAGCATTTTCTTCATTACTAAGTTTGATTGCTTGCTTGTTGGTTTTTAGCTGTGTGTGTGTGTGTGTGTGTGTGTGTGTGTGTGTGTATGAAGTGAGTGTTTAAGTTTCTGCCCATTTCTCTATCAAGAAGCTTATCTTTTGTGTTGACTTACATATATCTTCTTTTGTCACTTGGATATATTGCAGATTTCCCCCTAATTTCCACCCTCTTTATAGAGTTCATAAATGAACATGTGACCTTTCTTCTAATGCAGTATTACCCATCCATCTTTCTCCTACAAAGTTTATAATTTTGTGCATAACCCTCAAAAGGTAGGTTTGTCTCAGCACACACTGATGGCAGGCAGCCCTCCAGGGTCCCCAGTGGGCAGGAACCCCATGATCAGCTCTCTCGCCTGGAGCCTGCCCTGGGCCCTGCCTTCCATCCCTGCACATGGTGCCATTCAGCCCTCCATGGCCCACCCCACCCTCTGCACGTGTTCCTGGCTTGGCGTCTGTTTCCAGAGCAGCTCTGGCCACTGTGTTCTCTAACCATCTTGGTTTGGTTTGTTATCCAGGCAAATTACTCTTCCTTTCTTGGAGACTCTCTATTTCTAATTCCAGTGTAGATTGTAATTCATCCAGCAACTCAGAGCTTTTATGGCAGGAGGGCCTTTCAGAATACTTATTCTCTCAAAGGTGGATTCAACTGACAAAACATTATTTCACTTAAAAAAAAATGAAACTCGTAATTTCTTTGTAAATAGAACTCAGGTACGAGGTTTGATGGTCCAGGTATCTTTCAAATGACATAAAGTACTGTGGACTTCAAATGGCTAATCTCTTCTGCAGGCTAAGGCAGGGTGGCTGGACCAACCTGTTGTCTGACCATACATTGGGATGTGAGCTGTGGCTATCATTGCTGCTGCTGTCCTAGGGGTGGTGTGCTGTGGTGTGGTGTGAGGGTGTTCAATTTTGTTTCAGGTGTTTCAACCCCTCCAGTACACAAGTTTTGGTGACAATCCTGAGCATCTATCCTGGCATCCTTAGAAATCCCACAGTCTGGCTGGGTACAGTGACGCACACCTGTAATTCCAGCAGTTTGAGAGGCTGAGGCAGGAGGATCACAAGTTCAAAGCCAGCCTCAGCAAAAGCAAGGCACTAAGCAACTCAGTGAGACCCTATGTCTAAATAAAATACAAAATGGGGCTGGAGATGTGGCTCAATGGTCCAGTGACACTGAGTTCAATCCTCGGTACCCTTTCCCCTCAAAAAAATTCTACAGTCTGTACCTTTAAGTTTAAACTGAGATCTTTTCCCTTATCCTCAACTGTAGAGATGGTGAACTTTCCTCCTGATAGAATTTTGAAAATAATAAGTGCAAGTCGCATTTTAGAAAATAAACTACATATATCATATTAGTGATTAAAGGAATTTATTCCCTAAGTATTAAGGATCAAGAAATAAATAGCAGCTGGGCACAGTGGCATATGCCTATAATCCCAGCACTTTGGGAGGCTGAGACAGGAGAATCGCGAGTTCAAAGCCAGCCCCAGCAATGGCAAGGTGCTAAGCAACTCAGTGAGACCCTGTCTCTACATAAAACACAAAATAGGGTTGGGGATGTGGCTCAGCGGCCGAGTACTCCTGAGTTCAATCCACAGTACCAATAAATACATACATACATACATAAATAGCAGGACTCCAATTTCCTCACAGTTCTTTCTGTATATGCAGATACTTTCAACCTCATCTCACACTCCTAAAATTTCTTGACAAATGGGGAAAAAAACATCGATAATAGTAAATATAACACTCCCAAAGAAATGAAATAAAACAAAATCAGCCTTTAAAACTTTAGAGAAACCATACCAAAACATCCACTAAAAATATTCCTTGGCACAGTTTGGAAATTCTTCCTAATATTAAATATTCATTACACTAATATTTGGTTTCTAAGAATGCTATTAAAATCCAGAATTTAGGGCTGGGGCTGTGGCTCAGTGGTAGAGTGCTTGCCTCACATGCGTGAGTCACTGGGTTCGATCCTCAGCACCACATACAAATAAATAAATAAAATAAAGATATTGCATTCATCTACAACTAAAAATATATTTTAAAAAAAAAGATTTAAAATATTTTTTAAAAAATCCAGAATTTAAAATCTTGTTCTTTCCAAAAGGAAAGTACAAATTCAAGGGGACTCTGGTGCCCTGCTGACCACAGCACACAGCACACCTTAGTGCTGCTTCATGTTAAATTTGGAGGATATCTGTTATAGTTTAGATATGATGAGTCCCCCAAAAACTTGTGGGTTGGAGGTTTGGTCCCATATGCAGCAATGTTCAGAGGTGGGCTTTTAGGTAATGAATGGATTGTGAGGACTCTAACCTCATCAGTGGATTAATCCATCTGATGGGTTAATAGTTTGATTGGACTGTTGGGAGGTGGTGGAAACTGTAGGACATGGGCCTAGTTGGAAGCTGGTCACTGGAGGCTGTGCCCGGCCCCTTCATTCCTAGCACTCACTCCTGCATTCTTCTCCCTCCCCCTCCCCCTCTCCCTCCCCCACCTCTGTGATTCCAGGCTTCCATGAGGTGAGCAGCTTTCCTCTTCCATTCCTTTCCACCATGATGATGTTCTGCCTCCCTTCAGACCAAAAGTAGTGGAACCAGCCGAGAGTGGATGGAAACCTCTGGAGCTGTGACCCAAAATAAATCTTTCCTCCTTTAAAGTTGTTTTTCTGAGGTATTTGTCATGACAAGGAAAAGCTGACTGACACACCTAAGTCATGCCAACCACATTGGCAAGAGCCCAGCATCCTCTAAAAAGAAAATCAAAAGACAAAACGGAGCCATTCATTCCTTTTCAGAAGTTTCATTGCAATTTAGGTGTGAGTCTTTAAATTGTTTGGGTAAGCAGCCAACCCTATTGCACCAGTTCTACATTTTGTTGTAGGAGTTGAGTTACAGCTTCCCAGGGAGTCGAAAATGAAGTGCCATTTAAAGTGTAAAATCTCATAAAACAATCATGCAATTCATCAATCCAGATATCTCACGTCTAACTTGAAACATTCAAAGAAACACTCAAAGGAAGATGTCTAAGTAGATTCATATTTAGACTATTCAGTCAAGTCCTCAATCATATTACAGGGTATCTTTTTCATTAACATCAGTAAAAATATGGAATTTAAATTTTGTGAGTCTCATACTACATGCTCTGTCTGATGACTTCTCAGTTGTAGCTGCCACTGATTTAACAAGAGCAAAAGTCATGAGATGTTTGTAAAAAGAAAAGGATGGCAACTTGATGTTTAGCAAGCACCAAGGACGTTGCATGGCCAGGTGGTTGGTTTGTGTCACTGTAGAAAACCCTGAGAGAGCCCCCCAAGTGAGATACACAAATCCTCATCTGACCAGAACAGGGAACTGGCCTTCAAAGAGCTTAAGGGCTGAGTCCATGGTCAGTGGTGGTCACTGATTTTCTTTCTACTATTAGATTGGCTCTAACACTAAAGAGAATCCTATCAAAATGTTTCTTTCTACAGTAAATCTTTAATATGTCACAGTTGATAGTTGTAAAATGAATTGACATTCTTAAGGTAAAGAAATCCAAACTCTTTTTTATATCTTGAAATTTAAGGTACAAGAAATCAGAAATTTTGTATAAGAAGAAAACCAGGATTTAAAATTGAATGTTTCTCTGGTTGATTTCACAGTAGACAGCAATCACAGAAAAATAAATTGCCATGTGAAGTCATGTACAGTTAGATATTTTGCAGATTTTTCTTGCATTTGGAGGGCTTTGTTCAAGGGTCCAAATGCCCAATTTGGGGAGCAATGGCCTCAGTTCATTTAACCAATAGTAGGTGGTAGAGTGCCATATTCTATAATAAATACTTTCTAAGGTATACAAAAATCAATAAATTAAATAGTATAGCAATGAGTAGAGTAAGGCATTTAACATGCTGCAGAGTAAGAACACAGGTTCTAATCTTGCTGTGCAGTTCTAATTTATTATTACTCAAAAAATTCAAAAACAGGAAAATGTGTTTTTCAAGGTAATTGAATTTTTTCATCTTTACAGAAGAGCTGAGCAAACTTTGGGACTCTATAGCTGTCACAACGATGGAGTTGGAAGGTTTGAGTTGCAGCTTGTCCATTTCCCTACTGAGAATGCAGCATGAGGCCACGAGTTTGCCTGATAGGAAGGTTGGAATCCCCTTCCTCAGGAATCACAACACTGGCTTTAATTGCCTGAAGGACTGTCTCATGTTTTTCATTACTTTTAGTATTTTTCCCCTGTGTTTTAATGCCTTTGTTCTTCAAATAAGATTGTTACTTATCAATTTCTGGAAATGTGAAGATTACTAGAATCTGCTGCCAGAATTTCTGATGTTGAGTGATCTCTTTGTTCAGATTTGATACAAGAGTAACAAGATCACCTAAAATATTTTTTTTACTGTAAAACCTCTACATTTTGATATTTAACACACTAGTTTAAAACCCTCTGTGTGGATAGTTATGTATCTGAACGTAAATTCTATTCTGAGTAAATCAGAACCTGAAATGTTAATTGAATATGACCAAATCAAAGATTTATGGCTAGCTGTTGAGAATTTATCTTAAATAATCCATAATTTAAAATGAAAGAAAAATTTTGTGCAGAATCATGATAACAATTATCAAGAAAACTTAATAATCAACTTTTCCTGCATCCCACCATAGCAAAGCCTATGCAAAGATTTACATCGGCATGGATCTGCCCCAGGCGCTCAAATAGAAGCCAAGCTGACCTATAGAGGCGATAAAGACAATCAAAATAATAATCAAAGTAAAAATATCAAACCAACCCATAATTACAGTATTTTATTACAGAATATGATGATCTAATTTTTATGTATAAGAAATTTCATAAGTAAAAGTTATGTATACTTATTGTAGTAATACTGATGTAGTTCAAAGTATACTAGATACACCTTTTTCAGATATCTTCACACATGGACTACGCACACACACACATAGATACACACACTCATGCACACACATACACACACATAAAGCCAATCCATTTTCTTATAGGGCTAGCTCCCTTTTGTCAAAATAAATAAACACACACAAAAAAACCCTGTTAGCTAGCTTGATTTTTCACCTTACGATTGGAATCAAGTCCAACACAAGTTTCTGAAAGTCTAATCCACCCCCCAAAAAATAAAAATCTGTCTTGTTTTGATGGCAATTACAAAAGAAAAAACTCAAAAATATTTTCTAGTTTGGAAACAGATTTTGGGTTACAGGCATAAGTCTCTCAAAGTCTTACATTAAAGGCACACTTCTTTCTATTCAGAGATTCAGACAAGTCTCTGAACTTTTTTAAACAAGTTACAGAGCATACATGTTAGGAGTTGAGAAAGGCCACTCTCTTTTTGATAGAGTAGCATAGGGAAAAGCTCCAGGAATCTTTTCTATGATAAGTTAGGACCAAAGAGTCCACTGCCTATGGGCATAGGGAGATCCCCCGGAATTTTTAAGCATAAGCAGCTCTAAGCATGATTACATGTCATACGTGTCTGCACAAAAGACAATAAAAGGGAGGAGAGATTCCAACAAGCAAAGGAGATTTGCATGCATGGCTTCAATTGTCACTCAACTGAAGAATGAATTCTGAAAATCTTGTTCACTGCACTATGTGTAGGGGAGAAACCAAGATCTAAGTTTCCTGTGTCCATATCTTTTGACACCATATTAGTCTGCCTGGGCTGCCATAACAAAGCACCACAGAGTTAGTGGTCTAAACAACAAATGTATTTTCCCATAATTCTAGAGAGTAGAAGTCCAAGATCAAGGTGCCACCATAGCAGGTTTCAGGTAGGGCCTCTTCCTTGGCTTGTCCACCTTCTGGGTCCTCCATTGGCTTATTCCTTGAGCACACACACACATACACACATAGAGAGAAGGCTCTCTGATGTCTCTTTCTTTTCTTTATAAGGACAATAGTGCTGTCATATTAGGACCACACACTTATGACCTCATTTAACTTAATTAACTATCCAAGGGCCTTGTCTCCAATACAGTCACATTGAGAGTTAGGGCTTCAACATATGGATTTAGGGGTAACAAAACCCAGTCCATAACAGTTACCATTGTTACCTTCTAGAACTTTCAGATTAAGGTAAAATGGAGCATACATTTTCACTTATTTTAATCTAATCAGATGGCTGAATTCTCAAGGGCCATAATATTCACTGCACTGCATGTTTCCTTAGAGCAATAACCCTGGGGCCTCAAAGACCTTGGAGTAAAGGCTTCTGGAGACCCATCTCATCAGACCCTCTAGCAGCTCAGGTGGTTGATCTCCAAGTGCCTAAATAGCATGTTTACCATGTTGAACTTCCCTAAGCTTAGTGGAGATTCCTGGATTTGAAGCACCACAGGTCTATATCGCAGTCTCAGAAGAAGGTCCAGAGTTCCTGGCAGAACAAACGTTAATCAAATACTCACTGACGGCATCAGTGGGTCTGTCCAATGCAAATTCTAAGAATGCATCTCAAGAAGTCTCTGCAGTTTCAGAAATCTCTCTTATAATTAAGGCATGGTTTAAGAAAATTAATTTTACTAGAAAAAATGCCCTGCCTATGTGTCAGTCAGGACTCACAATGTTGCAAGTCAAAGAGGGTAAGAGAAGCACATGCCAATGGAGATTCGTTCCCCCTCAATCATCAAAGTCCTGGGTTTGACTATAACAGAACTGTCACAAGTCTATTCCCATGCCAATCACTGTGGCAATGGGGGTGCTACATGCTGTAGCCAAGGAGGGACCCTCCCTGAAGCTAAGGTGGTTAAAATCCCCCTCAACTGGGAGCTAAGGGTGCTGGAGGACAGGTCTCAAGTGGAAATTTCGGTCCTGATACAAAGGAGACCAAGAAGGAAATGAGTAGGCAACAAAGAAGTGATCACAAAAATTTTTATCTTGTAATTTCTTCTTCCATATGGCTATATTCTAAACTAGGCTTATAATGTCTAGGCTTTTTGAAAGTACCTATGCTTGGATGAAACTGCTAAGTTAAAAACTAAGTTATCATTAGATATTTTTGGGGGGAATCAAAATTGAGAGGGATGCCATGTGAAAACATAGTTTACATCTCAAAAAAAATAATGTTCAATATTAGTAAACAATCACCACTAGTCCTTCAGTCATGTATTTTCATACAAAGATGACAAAATTTCCTAGATCTGTTACTGAATTTCCTCCTTTTATTAATTAGTAGGCTATATTTCACTGTTGCTTTGAGTAAATACCTATGAGATTCAGACACATATTCACCACATGGCTCAGGGCTGAAAGCACTCCTGGATTCTAGCAAGTTCCAGGGCCTCTGACTACTCTGGGCACAACATGGAAAGGAGCTCTTTCCTGTGAAAAATACACACCTGTGTGGTCAAAGCTTCTGTGGTCCACATCATCTGAAAAAAAGCCAAGGGACTTTGTAGATTCTTCTTCCTAAGATTCTGAAATCCAGCTGGATGACTTAAGCAGATTTTACCATTCTAAATGCACTGAAGATTTGGGGGATAGGGTCTGAGAGTGGATTTTCTTACTGTTCTTATTTTGATGGAAAGAATGGAAACCTCCCACTGTTCAAATGAGCTCAGTCACCTTCCTAGATCTACACAATAAAAAGCAAGCCAAGGAATAAAGGGATGTAAAGCCACCTTCTCTGTATCCACCTACAAAATTCATTTGAAGACACAGAGACCATTTCTACCTCTCAGAAAGCATATTTCCCCCAAGGGAGTTTTCTAATAAATTCTTTAAATACTAACTTCGGTTACCATTGCACAGCTTCTGTGGTCAATAGATCATCACTGACCCTAGGAAGATTAGAGGAGAAGGACATAACAAGTGTCTATAGATGCATAAATAAATCACAATTCCCATAACATAACACTGTCATCACTTCTAGCTAGCTGGTCCACTAAATAAACACATTCTTCTAGAATGAACCAATGCAACTCTGATAAAATTGCAGCCAAAATCCTGTATACAAGGTCACGATGCTTGTCTAGGTCTGTATCTAAATCCTCAGGAATAAAATCTAACCGTGTTTGGTCAAATTTGAGTATCAGAGATCCAAATACCATGATGCAGCCATAAAAATATGCAAAAAACATGACATCTCAGAACATCAAAGCCAAGCATTCTGAGATGACGTAAAAGAAGTATAGAGGAGGGATTTGGGGCCTTAATAATCTACCTATTTTCTGGGCTTAGCTGCCTGTATGATTTACACCTTCAGGATTGCCCCATCAGAGAAATAGCTTCATACTCTACAAGAAATTACATATGGTGTATGTATGTATGTATGAGATCTATAGATGCATAAATAAATCACAATTCCCATGATTGCATAAAGAAGGAATTCCATTTATCACCTTTTCCCAGGTTCCATTAATTTCTGGATTCTGGGTTTTATTTCAGCTGTAGCCAGCTGTGGGCCAGCTCACAGGGTGGATCACCTTTCTGCCCTTCACTTTTCTTACCAAAACGGAGAACATAGAGGATCTCATTAGTGCCTGTAGCTCTTAGTAATCCATAACATGTTTTGGGATTAGAAAACTCATCTCCCCAGCACAAAGGTGACCATATAAGCCTATTTGTGTGTGGAAATTTCTTCTCTATCAGCCTATAATATGAACAATCCCAGACCCTCCTCTGACTGAAGGAACAACCATTAATCCACATCTATTCTGTCATCAAAAGACTTTGAAAAGTAATAGCATGGTTGGCTATGCTGTTTATGGAGGGGAAACAGCATATGAAAATTGAAACATCTCTCCTTTCCCCCAGATCCAGAGCACACAGTGGCTGCTTCACTCTCCCTGCTCCATGCAGCTCACTTGCCAGCATGAGGCACTCTTGCTCATTTCTTCTATTTCCTGCTCTGCAGCCTGTCCACTTTCCAACACCCCCTGCTCCTGGAGTGCCTCATCACAGCAGAAGTCCTTCAAAGATGCTCCAGTGTCCTTTTCACTTGACAAGAAATCCTGCATTCTTAAAATTTAACATTCATTAAAATGTTCCAACTCTTCAACCTTTGTTGACCCCCAAAGCGTATGTCTACATGGGTTCTCTATGGGTCACATGGCTGCACTGAAGCCCCTTTCACCGGTTAAGCTGCCAAGAACAGGACTTACTCCCACTTTCCACTCCCAGGATGAGCTCAAAGTGACAGGAGTTACTAACTTAGTGTAAAACAGTATTCTGAGTCCTGAACAACTGTTTTAATTTGTATCATGTTTTTATTTTGATAAGATGCTACTCTAAAAAATGCCCAACCCTGTCATACCTAAGGAAAAAAATCCATAAATATGTGATTCTGCATAGTGTAGGCTGTCTCTCTGCACAATTACCTCTCTGTGTGTGATCTGTGTGCACTTGTCAATTTCTACTGAAATTCATCTGAAATTCCTTGAGACACACACTCATTGTTTTTAAACAGCAGCAGCTTTTAATGTTGTTGGAGATTAGATTTCCTGACAAATTGAAGTAAAGATGTGTGGGTATGCCCTCCTCTGCTTATCCAATTTTATTCTCTAATCCAAGTCTCTCACATGGGGAAACTGAAACCATCAAGGCATCTTCTGTTTCTCAAGTAATTCTAACTGTAAGAGTGTGATGCTAAAGCCAGGCTTGGTGGCACATACTGTAATCTCAGCTACTCAGGAGGCTGAGGCAGGAGGATCCCAAGTTCAGGGCCAGCCTTAGTAAGTTAGCAAGACTCTGTCTCAAAATTGAAGAAAAAGGAGGAGGAAGAAGAGGAGGTGAGTGGAGGTCTCTGTCAGCCTCCTGGCTGTCATGAACTGAGCAGCTTTACTCTGCCACACCTTTCTGCCTCACCTTAGGCCCACAGCTATGGAGTCAGCCCACCATGGACTAAACCTCCAACACAGTGAGCCAAAATAAATTTTTCGTCCTCTTAGTTGTTCTTGTCAGGTATATTGGTCATAGCAGTAAAAACTGACTAAAACAATTATAATCCTCAAAACAAATGGGAAAATATTTTTAAAGGGAAATTCTTATCCCTTCACAGACAGTTCAGTGAGTATAATGAGAACATCATGGGAAGATGTAGAGTGAGGAGGTGAGGGCCAAAGAGAAGCAAGGTCTTCTAACTTGTGAGGTTGACTCAGCACATCCTTTCTGGAAATGTGATAAGTGGTAGTCCTGTCTTTGCATCTGCAGTGTGTTGTGTGGGTGTCACGAGCGGCATAGGTAATTAATAATTACTCGGAGGCAGATTGTCTTTAAATGCAAGTGTATGTTCAATCACAACAATCATCAAATATAATTAATTAATGCAAAAAGTATTGGGTGTGCTGGAGCACCCCAACTAGCATTTGATGCGCACTAATCAAACACTATGGGTAAGTTACACTATCCTAGGGCAACTAAGCACTACCTGCAATTCACACAATCCTAGGGCAACTAGACATTACAATTAATTCACACAATCCAAGGGCAACCATGAGCCCCAAAGTATTTCCGATGCCAGGTGACTTCTCGTAGCCAAAGAGCAGGCGTTGTCCTCATCTGGTGGTTCTTTTAGCCGACGGCTGGATGTCAGGGAATGGTGGAGCTGATCCAGGGACAGACAGGAAGGTGGCCGGTCTCACTGATGTCCTTGGAGCAAGGCCAAAAATGTGGCAGAGCAAGCAGTTTAAAAGCAGTTCCAAGTTGGTGATATGGGCCAAGTTGGTGGTGTGGGCTGGTGATTGGTTACACTCAGTAAAAGCCCATGTCCATTGGTTATGTCCACTGAGTATAATTGCAACTGGGCCTTTCTTTGCACTTGTGCATGGGCTGAGCCCCCTATCAATTGTAACCAGCAGGCCTGCTGTTAGGTGCCCCTCACTGCCCCTTATTGATTACATGAGCTGAGCTCTCTATCG
Organism: Geosciurus inauris; assembly: GCA_004024805.1. Classification (NCBI taxonomy): domain Eukaryota; kingdom Metazoa; phylum Chordata; class Mammalia; order Rodentia; family Sciuridae; genus Geosciurus; species Geosciurus inauris. The sequence continues at coordinate 25,488 of PVHX01002992.1, read as the reverse complement.
ATTGTAGGATTATAGTTAGGTGCCTTTTACAGCCCCCATCAATTGCAAGCAGGCATAACTAAGCAAGTGAATGGCTGCTGTTCCTTATGACCAGCAACCCAGTGAGTCCCCGGCATGTCCAGGCATGTCCATGGCATATGCTCCTTACAGTGGGCTTCCCAGATCCCCTTGGTGAGAAAGACTATCCATCAGCTGCTGTGAGTGATGGCTGTGGATCCAAGAGAACTTGAGGAATTGCCTTCCCACAAAGGCAGCCTCTCCCTAGGCTCTCTCCCGAGGTCCTGCCCTCTCCCCAGGAGCAGCGGGCATCCAATTATTGTGAGGCCTGGAGGTGGGAGAATACAAGCCCTGTTGCCCCAGGGTAAAATGATGAAGGGCCATCTCTGGCAGGCAGGTTGCAATCTGAGGTTTCTGCATCACCGCCTAGCTTCTTCCTCTGCCCAGTCCTGCTCCCCTCATTCTCTAGCAGATGTTGCTGCAGAACACTTACTGTAGTAAACTTTGTGCATGCTAATTTCAGCTTTCCCTGGAAACTCAATCTGAAGCACCATCCAAAACAGATTGGTGGTTGTCTAAAGTTAAGTGCATTCTCAGGGATCCTCAATATAATTCTGATGCCAGTATTTAAAAAAAAAAAAAAAAGGTAGTCATGTGCTTTATGTGTCCATTTAAAAGTCAGAGAAGAATCAGAAAATGCATTACATCCGGAATCTAGAAAGATCCTAACACATAGTAGGTGCTTAGTAAATACTGGTAGAATGCTTGCATTAAAACCATTTTTACCACATCCCTGAGCTAAAGGATAAGCCGAGGTTAAAATTAGAGAACCTTGGCCAAGGGCTTTTAACCTCCCTCCAAGTCCTCCTCAATCCCTCCCTGCCCCAAGGGAGTAGGTCAGAGCACAAACCAGATCTCAGATTTGAGCGCTGAGGGAAACACCCGCTGTTTATAGACCCATCACACCACCTACCCAGGGGTCACTGTTGACTTCAGAAGCAGCCCTTTTGCAGAAAAATAAAATAAATTTTAAAAACAATTTCATTTCCCCCAAATAAAATTATTAAATATTTCCAAATGTGTTCAAATTCAGAAAAATAAATTTGGAGAATTGGAGGGCAGGAGGAAGAAAGGGAGGAGAAAAGGAGAAGAGAGTTTTGGTGGTGTGTGTCTCTTTATTATTTGGTTTCAACAGGAAATGCGTGCATCTAGTGATTGGAAGCAGCTGTGGACTGTGACATCTGGGACAAGAGTAGAGTAGAAGTTCCTGTCGATGCAGCGCTGGAAGCCACTCCCTTAGTTATCCCCCCTTCTACTATAAACTTTGGACCCTCCGCGTCCCCTGCCCCGCTCCTATCCAAGGCTCCTCTTCTGAAGAACAGCAACTGTACATGAGTAATAGGCCCGTGTAACAAAAGAATTTCACCTGAAAAAAAGTTTCGAAAGGAAGAGAAAATGGTTGAAAGGATGATTCTGACTCACATGGGTCCTGAACAGGGGGAGAGTTTACCAGGAAGTGACCTTGGGGACATCTGCAATGGCTAAGCTGTGCAGCAGCTACAGTACACACTCACATTTACCCAGCACTGTCTCAGTCAGTGGAAGGAAGTTTCTGTGACAGTAACAAACATCCCAAGATCTCAAAGCTGTTTTCTTCTCTTGCATGTAATCTGCCATCAGATGTCACCCTGGCTTATCTAGAGAGTTCAGTGTTCAGACCATGCTGCCCATGTGTTCACTCCTGGACAAGAGTAGCCCAGACTGGGGACAGTATTGGGCTCACAAAGGAGGAAAGAGAGAGAGAGATGGCTCACCAAGAACTGACTCTTAAAAGCTTCCAATTTGAAGTCCTGTGTCACGTTTACCCACATTTCAGTGGTCACAGCAAATCACATGGTAACTGCTGAGTTGAACGAGATGGAGCTGGATGAAAATCCCATGGACAGAGGCAGCAAAGGTCACGTGGCCAGTCTTGTCATGGATTAGAAAACAAGAGCTGAGTCAAATGGTGAAGTGACTTGCCCAGAGCACCCAAATAGAAAGGGGCAGAGTGGGATTCCCCCAGGGTCTTCGTCAGACCTCTGTGCTTCACACAGTATCTGGCACCAGGTAGTCATTCAAAAAGTACTGGTCTGAATGAATTAAGTACACAAATGAGTGAATGAATTACTGAAGGACCTATGGAAACTTAATTCTGCAATGTTAACTTGCAGAAAAACCTACGGGCATAATTAAGTTGGAAAGGGTCATTCACACAATAACCTTCAACGTGTCACCTTACATAGCTCACATGAGCACATACGGTGTCATCACAAATAAGCCAAAAATAAATAAATTGTGTCAAGACTGAGGCTCCATTTTTTATGTTGAAAAGGAGGCACCAGAGAGGCTGGCCAGCCTACATCCTCAGCTGGAGCCAAAACCCTCTTGTGGCAGCAGGCATTAAGACTTTGTGTACTTTTCCATTGTGAGAGATGGAGCTACAGTATAATATTTCCAGGCTGTCCTTCCTGTGACAGCTCAACCAAAATTTAGTAATTTGTAAGAAAAACCTTAAATTATGCAGCCAATAGTATACAACACCCTCCAGCAATCAATGGTGTAATCTTGGCATAGTACTAAAATAAACAAGATGCCAATGAGATAATACAAAGCCAGTTGATTTTTCAATTTTTTTCTGAAGCAATTTCTTTACTTGAGCAATTTCAACTTGTAGAGACAGTTTGAAAATCTTAAAACTTTAAAAGAGTAAAATCAGATGGAAAAAAATTCTTTTATTTCCATATTTCTTCTTTCTCAGAAAAGGCATGAGAAGCTCATTAGAATATTCTGTATGTTATAATATTTGATGCTATAACACATGAGCAGCAAGTACAAGGGCCTAGAAGTCTGTTTTAGTAAGTTAATTGATTTTATGAAACACTAAAAAAGGAGCCAATGACTTTTAGTCAAACACATGAAATGAATTTGACTCTCATTAACATTTTATATGGTATAAATAAATGTTATAAGCTCCTCAACTGAGAAGCTTCGACCTCATGTTTCCTATATCATCCACTGGCTCTCCCACGAGGCCCTACAGCTAGCATGTGCCCAGGGCAATTCATCTGCAGAAACATCCTCATCAAATATCATTGGCAAATGTCCCTCCATTTCATCTGAAGACTCATTATTTATTGTCAGGCCTTCTTCCAACACTTAAGTAAAGAAGCATTTAAGTTTCACAAACTTGCCTTTCTTCTTTTGGGAGCTGGTCATTATACTTCCTTTTGGAAGGTGGAAGTCACAGATCCACTTTCCAGTGTTTCCATAAGTAGAAAAGAAAGGTCAGTTCACCAATGGATGACTGCTGCTAGGGTTAGAGACTAAACCTAGTCTTTGGCCAGAAAGTTTAGTGTGTGAGCACTAAGATAGCCTGTCTAACTATGCCTTCAATGTTTGGTTTAGTTTTCAGCCAAGTGCTAGCAACTACACCACCAACAACAACATCCATTGTGTATCCTCTGTGTGCCTTGTAATCTTCTGAGCACTTTACATATATTAAAAAGTTTAATATAGACTATGCAGTGACCCATCATTCTTAACCTTGTTTGGCACATTAGAATTGTCTAGGGAGCTTTTTAAACCCCAAATGCCCAGGTCATCCTGTCCAGGTAAATCAAAATCTCCAGGAGTGGACCAGATGCCAGTAGTTTGTAAACCTTCCCTAAGTAATTCCAATGTGTGGTCAATACAGTTATAGAATTTGACCTATTCAAAAAACAACACAAATACAGCAGCTTTGGTTTATCACTCAAGACATGGTCTATTAGCAGAAAAATCTCAGTTCCTTCTTAACATATACTCATCCATCAAATTTTCCAAATAAATGGGGACTCATTTGTGGCCCAGATTTGGGAGTGACTGGGAAGAAGAATTCCTGGCACCCATCGAGTCTAACGGCGCTGTGGGCCCCGGCTCTCACTACAACCGGGACCACTGTTATGAGGGGACCCCACAGTATTCAATGGAGGCAGCTTGATTCTCTGTTGGTATTTTATCCTGCAACCTTGTTGAATTTTTTTGTTAGTTCTACCAGTTTTTAGGACAATCTTTAGGGTTCCTACATATAAGATCATGCCATGTGCAAACAGCAGTAGCAAGTACTAGAAAGCATGTGGAGGAAAGAGAACACCTGCACTCTGTTGGTGGGAATGTGAATCAGTACAAAAAAACAGTACAGAGGTCCTTAAAAATTAAAAAGCATCACCATATGACCCATGGAGCCTACTGCTGGGTGTATATCCAAAGGAAATGAAATCAGTATGCTAAAGAGATATCATGGGCTGAGATTTTGGCTCAGTGGTAGAGCGGTTGCCTCACTTGTAGGAGGCACTGGGTTCGATCCTCAGCACCACATATAAATAAATGAATAAATAAAGGTCAATCAACAACTTAAAAAAATTTTTTTTAAAAAGAGAGATATCTACATTGCCATGTTCATTGCAGCCCTCTTTATAATAGCCAAGACATGGGGCCAACCTAAGTGCCCATCACAGCATGAATGGATAAAGAAAGGTGGTGCATACACACAATGGAATACAACTCAGCCTCTAACAAAAGAAGGACTCTTGTCATTTGCGCTGACATGGATGAACCTGGAGGACATTGTGTCACTGTGAAATAAGTCAGGCACAGAGAGAAAAATAATAAATCATCTCACTCACAATGTGGACTTTAAAAATATTGAAATTTTAGAAGTACATTTGAGAACTAAAATGGCCATTAACAGAGGCTGAGAGGTGGAAGGGTTGGGGAGAAAAAAGGAAAGTAAAATACAGAATGTGAGAGCTCTGAATGGGATGCCAAGTGAAGACAAAAGTGAGGATCAAAGGAGAAAAAGAACAAAGTGCTTCCACCCCAGTCCTTGCATCTGAGGCCCAGGAGCTAGCTGCTGCACTCTGCCAGCTAGTGCCAGGCCCATAATGAGACTCCAGAGGCACCTAGGACTGGCACTGATAGATTCTGCTAAACCCTCAAGAAAGGTCCAATTCACTTTCCTTCCAGAATTTAGCTCCACAGCTTTTCTCTCAACAGATTCGACTCTCTTCTCCTTCCCCCAAATTCCATTTCTCTCCCTGTTATTCCTTCAGAGACTGATTCCAGTGACAACCAAGACTTTTTGGTTAGTCACAATAAAGAGATGAGTCCTAATGATGCTACAATAGCCAGAAAGTGCAGTCATGTGGGCTAAAATGGCAATGAGGTTGACCTCTAATTCTACCTGCTAATGGCTACATGAAGCTGTCTTCTCTGGTAGAGATGAGTGTCCCCCAAAGGTCTATATGGAAGGCCTCAGTCCCTAGGGTGGCAGAGTTGGAAGGTGCCTTGGAGCCTAGAGGGAGATCCTTAGGTCAATGATGACTAGTCCTTAAAGGGCATTATGAGACCATAGCCCACACCCATTCACTCATGGGCCCTTTATTATCTCTCTTCCTCTCCACCCCCCCACTCTCTGTTGCCTAGATCCAGATGTGCACACTAACTCCACTTTCTCTGGCACCTGCTTCTGCCATGGTGTGCCACTTTCCCTGGAGGCCCAAACCAATAGCCTCCCTAGTCTTGGACTTCTCTTCATTGGTAACCTGTGTCCGCATTGCATTATAGTGATGCAAAGCTGATTAATACAGCATTTGATAGATGTAGACAGGGATTCCCCTCAGCATGTCCATGCCATACCATAGCCATACACACTCCATATTACCATCCTGAAGTTACAGGGAACAAGAATTTGCTTCCACAGACCCTCATGCAGTAAGAACAGCACAGTTATGAATTGGATTCATATGTCTAAACATGGCTCCCTCATAATGAGCAAAATTGAGAAAAGTAACCCAGAAACATATCCATGACAGTTTAATAGGATTTAGACAAGTCTACCTCATTAACTTTGCAAGGGAACCCTGAAATCTCAGCATTGTGCCAGGTTGGCTGAAAGCAATTCTGTTATTGATGTCACCACACCTGCCCCAAACTCCAGAGACAGAGGCCACAGCTGCTTTGCACAAATATATCCTAGGATTTCTACAGTGCTGGTTGGCACTCAGAGAGTAGGCCCTCCAGTAGTGAGGGATACTCCTTTTGAAGCTGTGTGCATAGCAAGTAGCTAGGTTTTCTTTACACCGTGCATTTATTTGGAGTGGGGTTGATGAAAATCCTAGTGGGGCTGAAGCCCTTGCATGCCAGATTTGTTCCAACACTGTGTCTCCAAAATGAACAGAAACCCAAATGGCTGAGAAAAGCAAATGTATGCTCCTATGGCAATGTGGGAGACAGATTCTTTTTTTTTTTCTTTTTTCCTTTTTTTTGGCAGAAGTAAAAAGATGAAAAAAAGAAAAGTGAACAGAAAATCTTCTATAATAGGAACTCTATAAAGAAAATCCCCAAATTCTTCCGTTGCTTAAATGTTGTGAAAGAGATTTGTCAAGAAATTCAATCATTTTTTTGAGTATTTCTGAGAACAGATACACTTTCAGAGAATTAAGAGACTTTTATTCCCAAAACTATTCCATACCGATAAAGCATTTTCTTGAGGGAAAATTACCCCAACCAGGAAAAGATCAACAGTTCATGGCCATCTTTTGACTTACATGTAACATTTTTTAGTTCCTAAGGATGAAAAGCAATCCAAGCATCTTATCAACAAAGTATTTTATGAGAGAAACAAGTGCCTGCCTCTTGGGGAAGGTTGAACACCCTCTGAAAAAGGGTTAATGCAACCCATCTATTCTCAAGCTAGCCTGAAATAACCCCGTGGGAATGCTGGGAACCTGATACAAGCTACCAAGTGGAGAGAGTCAAAGTGCACCTCCCCCCAGCAGGGTTGCTTTGGGTTTTTTGGCAACAGGAAAGGGTATTGGTAATAGGACCCATCAGGGAGCAGAGTGCTAGAATTTGCCAATTACCAGAAAGTCATCTAGGGAGACCGCACTGACCAGGGATCCAGTCTGCAGAGTCTGTGTTTGCAGGTGAATCACTGCATGCAATTGTTCGATAGCCTTGCCTCTACTTTTTGAAAGGAGAGCAATCGGGAGTCCTGGGGTGTGACCATTGCCTTCAATTTTCAGCTTTGAAGTTCCAGCAGTATTCCCATCATCTCGTGGAAGTCCCAGTTCTGCTTTTTTACATGTTGCAAAATAAAAACAATTACTTCACTGATAAAAGGCTATTCACTAGCCCACACTTGAAGGCTTGGTGCAGGTTTCACCTGCTCCAGAAATCCTAAGACCCCTCTACCTCCCACCCAGCCCTAGGCTCCACACCTCCCCACACCTAGGCCATCTGCTTCTGGAAGCTTCTCCAGGCCCAGGACTGTTTCTCCTCCTTTCAGACACAAGGCAGGTTCTCTGCAACCATATGTAGTTGAGCTCAAGTGAATTGAGACCTTTGGGGATGGGATTTCCCAGTGCTATAAATGGATTATTTTAACTCTCCTTCCTATCTGAAATAAAAGGGGGCTTTTCACAGCCATTAAGTCTCCTATGAGCCACTTCTCAAAACTAAAATATGTTTATATGTATTTTCGGCTCTGCTGACCCCTGGTGTTTTCCGGTTTTCTGTCAGAACTGTTCTGCATGCTGTGACCTATTCCTTCTTTTCAAGTATCTTGATACTTGTGGGTTTTTTTTTTTTTTATTTTTTTTCTCTCATCTTCATGGTGTTTTTACTTCTACAGATTATGTTTCCCTTTGGGCCTCTTTCCTCTGGCAATGTACAGGCCTGTGAAAGCAAGTTTGCATAGTGTTCCTGATTTCTAAAGGAATCTCTAGGGGAAAAAAATAGAAGAATATTCTCCATGTTTTAAATAAGGTTCATGTATCTGTCAAGTACCCACCATGGCAGTATCCCCACTGAAATTCAAGAGAAGAAATTTTGACAATTTTATATGTCAGAAACACAATGAAGAAAATTCGGACTGAATATTTTGAGAAAGTAATATGCAGACTGAAAAGTAAATAAGGTACGTAAGGGAAGATGCATATTAAACTCATATTCCAAATTCAAGAGTTCCTTGAACCTGCAGATCTTAAAGATTCTTCTTAGCATCATATGAACTTCCATGTGATATTAAACTAGAGCTGAAGTCCCATGAACCAGGGAGTGTACCTATCTTAGCTATCACTCTTCTCAGCATTCATCAAAACTACTGGCACATAGAACCCTCAGTTTTTGTTAAGTTAATGAATATTTGTGAATACTTAATTGTGCAGGGTCAATAGAAGTGAGTCCAACTGTATGGAAATACCACCTCTTCCCTTCATTTACATCAGTGCATCTTTGGGAGTAGATGATTGTCTCAATCCAAATTGAACCTTCCAACAATTACTCAAGTAGCCACTGAGATCATGTAGAAGTTGCACATAAAATAAAACTAAAAGACCTGGTTCTTGTCCTCAGGGTTATTATTCTCTAGCTGGGGACCCCAAAATTTAGCAAGAGGAAAGACAATGTGCTCTTCTGTCCTTCCATTTTTAAACACTTAACCAGGAAAAGCTATACATGGCAATGTGCCTAGACTCCAGATTCCATGGCTTTTTTTATAGAATGTCTATAAGGAAAAATGAATATTTCTCCAACTTCCAGTTTTAGAAAGAAAAGAGGCAGTTGGGGCTAGGTCACTAGAGATGAAAACAGATCAGAAACCACGAGCTCTAATTGAAGCACCCTAACTTTATAACCTGAAATATGACAAGGAATAGTAAAAGTTAATATCTACTGGGCTTAACATGAACTTTCCACTAATCCATATCATATTTCCACCATTCCAAGCACGTCCTGCTACTCACACCCTCTAACAACCCCATGAAACAACTGCCATTACTTTATTATCAGCATGCTACAGATTTAAAACTCAAGCTCAGCATGGCTAACTTACCAAAGGTTACATAATTTAACTTATCAAATTTATTTTGCCAAAGGTTATGTAACCACTGAGTGGCTGCCCCAGGATCTGACCACAAGTGACCAAATGACAGCCCATCCTGTGGCCACTATGGACAGTGATAACGGAGGCTTGTACAGCTAGTCTGTGCCAATCACTGCCATCGATCCGGGACTCCATCACTCCTCCTAACAACTTAGGGAGGTATTGCTTTTATCCTCATCTTCCGGATTAGAACATGGAGGCTCAAGAAGTTTAAATACCTTCTCCAAATTACAAATTATAATCACCACGTACTTGGTGATTCCATATCCTTCTTTCACTGGGGCCCAGTGTCTTTCAACGAACAAGTACATGTTATCATTCTGACACAAAATTTGGAAAAGCCTATGCTCCCAGAAGATTTTGACCTTCAAGATGCTCCCAGAAATCAAAGCAAGGAAAAACGAAGTTGTAACTTACTGGAATTTTTTTTTTAATTAACAAGAATGCATGCAATCTATCTACCTTCTTGCAATGCCTGCTGATCTTCAGCATCTGAGCTGCCCAAATCTCTATCTTCTAGGGTTTCTATACCTGATAATAAGTGCAAGTGATCAAGAAGTGTCTCAGGATCCCAGTGAACATCAGAGACCACATTTTGCATTCTAGTGGCTGTCTCAAATGTGAAGAATTTTTGATAATCTTCTCTCAGAGGTTTTAAGACCATAAGTAGATTTTTCAGCAAAGAACAAAATCCATGTATGGGGTTAGTTTTTACATAAATCACATCATGAGGCCCTGGTAATGTTCCAGTTATTTTTTGTAGTATCTCAAAAGAAATGAAGTCTCTTCTAAAATGTCCTAGTGGGAGGGAATGGTATGTACTGGTAGGGTCGGCTGATAGCCACGTGATGGGAAGGATTTCCAATGAGAAGTTGATTCACCAATCCTTCATTTAATGATTTTAAATGATGGTAAGGCATCTGCTCCCCCAATCCAAAATGTGAAACACTGATAAGCTCTTTAAAAATACCCAAGTTAAACATGATTTATTATCTGTACATCCTCCTATTAATTTTTTAGTTGTTATCATCAGCAACATTAAAAGAGTTTCCTGCAGTGCAGAAAAAGAGGGAAAGTACAGCTCAAGCGCCTGACCTCAAAGGGCTGATCCTACCACAGTTCTGAGTCCTATGTCAGCTTCTCTCCCAGAGAAGGCTGCTCTAAATGAGAAGCTCAGAAGGCATCTAAGAGGTCCCATGCAGCTTGAACCAAATTATGCTGAGCACCTCCTCTATTTTCCAGAATGCTGGAATCATACAGTCTCTTATCTTTAGAAGTATTGAACTAGAAGGAATCTCAAAAGATCTTCAGCTCCAGATTCCTGCTTAATAGTAGATTTACCTAGTTTCTGGAGATCCCACGACCCTAGTCTGCAATTTTCTCTGGCTTGCTAGGCTACTAGAGGCTCCAAAATGCCCTTTTCTGAATTTTCTCTTCTCCACAGTTGGAGAATCATGTTAACTTTTTATATCTGAAAGAAGAATCATGAGGTCTTCACTGCATTTTCTTTTAGAGTTAGTGAAATTAGCTTCATATGCAAGTAATAGAAACTAATGTTCATAAAAGTTTAGTAAAACTTCACAAAGAATTCATTTTGAAGATGTGAAAACATTACATACTATACAAGGATAGTGATGAAGCTGAAACTCAGAAAAGGACAAGAACTATGAGACGGAGAGCCTGGGGAGGTAACATGTTTCTCCCATTAGGATAAGCAGAGGGTCAGAACCGAGCCTGAAGCCAGATTTCACCAGGTCCAGGACAGGTTCCTCACAGACAGCTGCTCTCCAAGCAGAAGGGCCTCCGTCAAAGCCAGCCTTCTTCTTTGGGGATGCTCCTTGTGGAGCCTCATGAAGGTCTGTTATATCCTACTAAAGGCTGAATCTCCAAGAAGTACAGGACAAACTCCACCGACACACTAGAACTAGAGAAGTGCAATATTCTTTACTCAGAGTTCAATACTTCCCACAGAATGGGAAGTGCTCAAGTTGAACTTGTATCTACGGTCATCATCGCCTACAAATAACTGACCCACCTGTTTCACAGTTGCTCAGCTTGGAAGAAGTGAGAGGAAAGTCCTTTTGAATTTGAGGACTATTTAGTTTGTGTCTTCAAGTATATGAAGCCAAGGAGATAGCCCTCACCTGTAACAGACCCTGAAGGCACTTTGATCATGGACTTCTAGCCTCCACAGCTATGAGAAAATAAATTTCTATTTAAACTATCCAGTCTAGGATATTTTGTTATAGCAGCCTAAGCAAACTAATACACTAGGAATAAGTATGGATAAATATTTTGACCATGGTTACCCATTAAGACAGACAGACATGAATGCAAATCATGTCACCATAACTTGCTACTTATTTTTAATCTTTATATCAACACACCTTAAACATGAGAGTTGATAGCATTGACTCTTTTTGTCCTATGTCACTTTCCTCCCTGTGATCATACAACATCTTGATTATCAAACTATGTATTTCAAGTGGGGAGAGGAAAAAATGTTCCAGTTTATTGTCAAGTAACTCCAGTCTTGCTCTGATCCCAAAATACTGGCCATGTGATACTCTGGACAGAGAGTGCCTTCCCCAGAATTTTTTAGTCAGGTCCTCAGTTTCTCTGCTCTTTAGCTGCTGTGTGATATTCTGAAATCATTCTCTTATAATATTCTGTCTCATTCTTTTAATCTGTATTTGAGGAAAATTTTATGCCTACTTCATAACGTTATGGTGATGATAAATAATCTAAGCGAGGATCTACATTATCACTAGTACATATTATGCAACAAATAAGTGCTAGCTGCTCTTATCATTGTTAATGGAAAAGGACATTTTATCTCTAAGCCACTCAGCTGTCAGAAGAGAGAGCTACAGCAATATCCCTTCTTATTCAATAATCATCCTAGAGCATCTATGAGCTTCATATTCTCTCATCACAAAGCCATCCACCAAAACACTACTTTGCATCCATATTGGTGGAATAATGGGAATGGGCCCCAACTTACCATTGCCTAAACCTACTGAAGTCTTCCATAATTCCCTAAGCTCATCCCCAGCCCTTCCAGAGAGACAGTTTTCCATTAAATTCTTATATTTCTGAATGTCCTACAAGTGTGGCACTAACTGCTCTTTTATTCTGGATTATCTTGTCAAGGATGTTTGTATAGTAAACAGCATTGTAACACAGAGATAGTGATGCCCACCAGAGTAAAGGGAAGGCTTGCCTGCTATCCAGCATATTAAAGATAATGTCTTTCCCAAGTCAAAGATCAGGTTTGCTTGTAGACTATTATAAAAGATTCAGGTTCCCCAAGGCAAGGCTCTTTTGGTACAATTCAAACTCACTATATATACAGCTTTTACCTGGGTTCTTCTGCATAATTCTTATGGGACATAGGGGGCAGTTTACCAATGTAGACATGAGGCTTAGTCTGCTTGCTCAGCCATGTGTGAATAATAAAGTTCCTTTCTGTGACCTCAGTCTCCTGTCTTCTGCCATTATCCATGAGGCTATAGCAGACTAATTTGTTTACTTGCAAGTATGATAAAAATCTCAGAACCTGCTTATTCCTTGACAACCTATCACGGACAAATCAACAAGACAGACACATATGTAATCTTCTCATCTCAATTCCAGCATCCTATAACCCCTGAAGGCTATTAGAAAAGCTGCATGCGAGTGATCATTCAGAAGGAAAATTCACCTAGCCAGAAAAGTAAAGAACTGTTGAATATTAGGCAGTTTTCTATTTGGGGGCCTCTTGAAAACTATCTCCATTTGTTTTTTGTTTGTTTGTTTGGTTGGTTGGTTTTTTTTAAATATTTTTTAGTTGTAGATGGACACAATATCGTTATTTTATTTATTTTTATGTGGTGCTGAGGATCGAACCCAGTGCCTCACGCATGCGAGGCAAGCGCATTACCACTGAGCCACAACCCCGGCCCCCTCCATTTGTTTTTGAGTGAAAGGTACAGGGTGAAATTTTTTAGAATTTGTTCCATGATTAACACATTGTTACTTTTGTGGGGGTTTCCCCCCCCCCAGTTGTTCAGGAGCTTTTCCATGATTTTTAAGAATTTTTGGCATTAAGGAGTAACTAAACTAATATACACCAACAACTAAATATCTTAGTAAGCAGCTCACCATCAATGATGTAAAACAAAGTCAAATTTTGAAAGTTTTCTTAAATACTAACCAATGCTAGCCATTCCAATGTGGCTTTGATTTATTTAATGAGTCAAAATACCTTCATCTCAGGTAACAAAAATAATAATCCAAGTTATTTTAAACAATAGTAAATTTATTAATACACACACACACACACAAAGTCCCAAGTCCCAAGCTAAGTGCAGGGTGGGGGATCATATTGGGGGAGCTCCTGATGCGACTCTTGCTCTACTTTTCTGTAATTTCCTTGGCTCAGCTCTTCACCAGCTGGTAAAGGATGGCTATAGGAATTTAAAGCATCATATACAATGACTTCATATAGAGAAAAAGAAGAGAATTTTTGTTTCAGGAGAAGAAAGATTTTCCCAGTGGCACTCATAGACTTTTTAACTTTTTCAGGAGAAGAAAGATTTTCCCAGTGGCACTCATAGACTTTTTAACTTGTCAGTCCAGAATTCAGCCATACAATCCCTACACCACTAACAACACTATTCTTAAACTAATCACTGCAAAGTAGGATGGGCTGTCTTTGCCTTAGATTTGTCATCATTTTATATTTGCTTCATTATAATTTTAAGAGAAAAAAACAAAAAAATACTTAATTATAAATCATATAATTTAAGAATTATATGATTTTTGTCTGGGGATGAGTAGCTATCTGTTCATTCCCACTGTTCTTACATTTTCTTCATTCAGTCATCCAGCCAGCCACCCAGTCATCAATCCATCTGTCCAAGAAGTATGTAAAACTGAATGTCAAGAACATGCCCGGCACTGTTTCTAATTGCTGAGAAACACAAATGAGAAAAATGGAGTCCCTGCTCCCAAGGATAGGCAGGTATGTATACTCCTTCACCTTGTATTAGACTCATTGGTTATTGCATCAGTCAGCTCCCAGAGAAACAGAACCAATAGGGAAGAGAAAGATACAGAGAAGGAGAAGGGGAAGGAAGGAAGGACGGAAGGAAAGAAGGGAGGGAGGGAGGAAGGAAGGAAGGAAAGGGGGGAAAATAGAGGGGATATTTATTTTAAAGAATTGGCCCATGAAAATGTGGGAACTAGCAAACCTGAAGTCTGCAGGGCAGGCCACAGGCTGGGAACCCCAGGTGTTAGTTGATCGTGGAGATTGGAGGCAGAATTTCTTCTCATTCAAGAAACTTCAAGTTTTAGTCCGAAGATCTTCAACTTATTTTATGAGGCCACTTATGAAAGGTTATTTCTTTTACTTAAAGGTGACTTATTTTAGATTTTTACTCACATCTATAAAATACCTTTATAGCAATCCCATGATTATTGCTTGATTAAATCACTATGCATTGCAGTCTAGCCAAGTTGATACTTCAAACTAAGCCTCACAGATGCCTTGCTTATCTCCTTTATTCCACTGCCAGCTTCTGAAAAAAAAATTATGGTATTATGTACCTGTCGGTCTGGAATCCCCACAGAATATTCCATAGTGCCTGGCAGTTAGATGTCCAAGAAATGCATGCTCTCACTTTACTTAAGCTCAACTTTATGACACACGCTGTGTCTGCATGTCTTTGAATGAGAAGGGAAGTTCAGATCAAAGAGGATCACCCAGAACTGGAGCAAGATCATGAATCGCAAAATACAGGGGCCAAGATCTTCATTCACTTGGCCAGAGCTGAAGACTCTGCCCATCTTCCTAGTCAAACACCCCATCTTGACTCAGAAATACATCCCAGACCAGAACACCCATGTCAAGGAATTACATTTCTCTAAAAAAATGCTACTAAGTACACCACGTGCCTTTTTTGGGAAATAAACTTAAGCCTAGGGCTTAAGAGACTTCATTTTTTCCCATCTGACTTGGATCTTTTCTTGGGCCATTTGATCTACTTCTTTTCATAAAGCAGATGTTATAAAGAGATTGCACAGGGAGCTCTGGGTCAAAGCCAGCCCTCTGATCTGCATGTGTCTCCACTGGCCACCCATGGGGCGCCAGGGAAGCTGTGGCCTCTGTGACTCAGAATCTGGCATTCCCAAGCATTCCATACACCTGATATCTTCTGGGCCACACCTCGCCATGCAATACTTCAAGGGAAATATATTTGCAAGTGTGTTCTCTTCATATACAGATGTCTTATCCACAAAGTATTTAGACACATTTATTTTCTCTGAGGTGTTAATCTAGTCACATTCTCAAGGGTTGACGTTCTGCATCCAAAATTAGGAAAAGATAAAAGTTAGCCCAACACTGAACAAGGGAGGCACACATAACCTTAGGAAAGGTTAGACCTTAGGAAATGTACATTGTTACATCTATGATACAAATGAGGACTCAAAGGGCAGCTGTCATGGGGAGCATGGTGAGGTCAAAGAAAGAGGCACAGTTGATCAAGTGTGGTCACAAACCTTGGCCCTTCACTGACTGAACAAATGCATCGTAAGAAAACTACCAATGACACACACTAACAGCAAATGTCATGATTTAGGAATGAGATGTCCCCCAAAAGCCCATGTAGAGACAATACAAGAATCTTCAGAGGTGACATGATTACATTATGAGAAGTGTAACTGAATCAGTGGATTGATCCACTGATATGGATTAAGCAGGAGGTAACTATAGGCAGATAGGATGTGCCTGAAGGAGGTCGGTTACTGGGGTTGTGACTTGGGGGTTTATATTTTGCCCCTGGTGATCAGAGCTCTCTCTCTTTCTGATTCTTGATTGTCATGCCCTCAGCTGTCTTCCTCCTTCACGACCTTCTTCCATAATGCTCTGCCTCACCTCAGAGCTATGGAGTCAGCCAAACATGAATTGATCTTCTGAAACCATGAGCCAAAATAAACTTTTCCTCCTCTACATTGTTCTTGTCAGGCCTTTTGGTCAAGCAACAAAAAAGTCAAATAAACAGCATATAATGTGGTTTAACTGGAACTACTGTAAAATATTTAGACTTTTCCAAAGGAAATGGAGCAAGCTGAATTTTGCTTTATTGTATTTTAAGAAGGAATCCATATAGTCTTTTCTGGATCGAAAGAGAATATAAACACTTTAAATATAGTGTTTTTCTGAAAATATAGTAATCTGTGTTGAAATATAGACAATACAAAAAAATCGATATTTAAAAGAAAATAGATTTCTTGATATGTTTTCCAAGGCCACTTTTTCTTGCAAGGACTTGACAAACACGTCTTCATATCTCAATGCACAAGATCCCATTAAGTAAGTTTTAAATTATTTAATCAGTCAAAAGCACCTGCTTCTTACTGTGCCCTCATTTAAGGTTTTTTTTCCCTTGGTTGCTTCATACCACAGAAAATCCCCCTGCTCACAAGTGAAGAGAGTGAATCAGTCAAAGAGTCAGAAATGTAAGGATTCTCTTGAAGGGGTGTCATGGCAGGAAGGAAACCTGAGGAAGCGTTTGTTTCATGGGAGACTATGTCAAACCAAATGGCCATTTAAAATCAAACGTGGTGGGAGCTACCCGGAGGTGTTGAGAGTCAGTGGTTTTCCAGTGAGCCCTTAAGAACCACCCAATTTGGTGCTGCAGGCAGAGTGTGCAACAAGAGCTTCCTTGAACTTTGCTCCTCTGGCCTTCTCAACCAATGAGTCAATCTCTGCTTCTTTGTATTCAAGTACTCATATTTGGAAAAGGAAAGAAAGAAAGCAAACTAATCAACCAAGAAATTTATCACATCAGTGAATTATCGGATAGAAGGATGGAATGAATGAATTCTAAAATCATGGAGGCTATAACAAGTCACAGGGTGCTGCAAAATACAATCAAGGAAGTGAAAAGACAACCTACAGAATGGAATAAAATATTAGGAAATAATGTATCTAATAATAAGGGATTTGTATTGAGAGTATAAAAAGAACTTCTAAAAAATCAATAAGAAAATGATAAAGAACTCAATTAAAAATAGGCAATTGATTAGGAGAGACCTTTCTCAAAAGAAGATATACAAATGACCGAAGCACATTAAAAAAAAAAAAAAAAAAAAAAAAAACTCAATATCATTGGCCAGTAAGAAAACCAAAAGCAAAACCACAATGAGATAGCACTTTATATAACTAGGATGGTTGTAATCCATGGGACAAATACATGTTGTTGGTGAGGATGTGGAAAAATACTCTGTGCTGCTGGCAGGAATATAAAATGACCATTCCTGGATGCAAGAGGAGATAAGAAATGTGGTTTTCCAGTGGACTTCCATTTCCCTGGCAAAACCCTAAATGATAAAAGGGGAATCAGAAATTGTGCTAAACAGCTAAGCAGGCCACACCTCAGGCTAAACCAAAGATCCTGGAAAAGATTCTGGAAAGATAAGTCATTTTCTACAGCAGGAAGGATTCTCTCGAAGGGATGTCATGGCTTTACTCGCGTTCTAAGGAAAGAAACCTGAGGAGGCGTTTGTTCCATGGGAGACGACGTCAAACCAAGTGGCCAGTTAAAAAAATAAATAACCACTCAAACCAAGCATGCAATTATAGATTCTTCTGGTTGAAAGAAACCCCGGAGAACGTCTATTTATTACACAAAATAGTTCACCCAGAACAAATGCTCAAAGAGCTGGATATGCGCTGCCTCTCCTTTGAGATGAGGTGGACCGACTCACTCTGGTTGCATTACCACGTGGGTATGTCACTGTCTCTTCAGGCCAGCGGCAAAAAGCAACTCGTGGCTAATCTGAAGCAGGGAAAAAAAATCAAGAAGCACTAGCTGCCTCACTTAGTGGTAAACTGTGAAAGACACAGGCATCATTATTCTAAATCCATACAAAAGCATTTCCAGGTTGTCTATTACCCTCAGGAAGCTGGTCTTGGTGGAGGGCTCGTCTAGTGAAATTCACCCCTTTTATGATAAAAACTTACTTTTTTTGTTGTTTATTTAGTTAAAACATGGAGAAGGCTCCTTAAAATGTGTCCTGGGCTTCTTTTAAAACAGCCAAGGTTGGAATGGCATACAGTCCTCTTTTCTCGAGGACTCAGGGATTTTCAACCACATTCACAGGGTCCAGACCCTTTTGGTTCTCATCCTGGGACTTGCCTATTGTGATTCAGAATCCTATGACCCCCTGGCTGTCCCCATGGTTAGCTACTCGGTTGTCCTCGCTTCTCTGTGGTTGCTTGATGTAGCTCCTTCTTGACTTACAATTAGCTTATCTGTCGAGGGTTCTTTTGACTTCATTTACACATAATCCTAAATACAGACAGTCCCCTATTTATGATGCTTTAGATTTTTGGACTTCATGATGGTGCAAAAGCAACATGTGTTCAGTGAAAACTGCACTTTGAATTTTGGCCTTTTCCCGGGCTAGCGATGTGCAGTACACTCACTAGCAGCAGCCTCAGCAGCCCGTGGCTCTGCGACCACAAGGGTGAACCACGGATGCCCTAGAGTGTAGGCTGGATTGCCAGAGAGTTTTGAGCATTGTGTTCCGTGTTTTCTCATCCCTTCATATCTATATAACAACCCCTGCCTCTCTCTGGTTCTGTACTGTATTCAGTAAGTCCCCTGACATACAGGCTTTTCTGGCTAACGTAGGGTTTCGAGGACACCTACAGTAGGCGAGGTGAGGCTGTGATGCTCAGTGGATTAGGTGGGTTAGTACATTTTCAACTTAATGATTTTTTCAACTTACGGTGGGGCTATTGAGGCATAGCCCCGTTATAAGTTGAGAAGTGTCTGTCAGAGAACTGCTTTGGGGTTCATCTCAGCATATTGAGCATGTATGTTGTGATACTTATTCCTGCTCTTCCAGGTCCCCTATACTCAGTTCATAGCTTAGTTGGCTCCACATAAAGGAAGCCGTTGGACAATGGAGTTTCAAATAAATAATATGGTTAATTATGATGTCATCATCTTTGAGTGAGGATTTTCACTTGCAAGTGACCCAAGGCCAATTCAAACTGGCTTATGGAAAATAAGGAATGAACTGGCTTATAATACTCAAAAATCCAGCCACTTCAGCCACAGCCTGGCCCAAGCGCTCAAGCATTGTCGTCAGAGTTTGCAACCCAATCCAGGCTAATCCATGAGGCCACATGACCAGCTCTGAGCTAGTCACAGTGACTGAATGGTGTCACAGTTCATGGGAGGCCATCGTTGTAGACAGGCCTCCTGCACTAGGCCTCAGCAGACCAGACTAAACCAGAACGTCCTGGATGCCACATAACCAAACTGAACTTTGAAATGAGGCTGTTTTCCAAAAACCAAGAGATTCCAGTAAACCCATATCAGTGTAATAAGGAAGTCCCCTCTGCTTTAACCCTAAGGAAAGTAACTATGAAATGCTTTTTTATTCTGTCAGCTTTATTCAGTCCTTTTCAGCTTATAAAGCCAATCTCCTGTGCTCGCTCAATTTTATAAAATGAGATGTTGCCTGATTTCAGAGTCACAAATAAAATCCAGTTAAGATCATTAAACCAAATGTCTTGTAATTTTTGTCTTTCCACAGTGACCAGACTTTGATCATGTGCTCAAACCTAGAGTTCAATCCATTCAAAATAACACTGGTTGAGAAAAGGCAAAGTTAAGGTTGATCCTGTAAGACAAAACCAAGATGTCATCAGCAGAAGAGGAGAGAAGGGACCCTGGGCAGGCTGAGCAGGACAACTACAAATGCAACTGAAGCTCCCTGAGGGCCACTTCGTCCGGGGTTTTGAGGTTTAAATACAAGGCGGTCTTTGAACAATCATTTTGTTCTGCAGTTCTTCCTGTTAGTAACACTTCTAAAATTTTCCATATGCAGGAAGATAAACTTGGCATTGAAACCACCCAATATACAGTACCTCTCACATTAGGCCTTTTTAAGTGGAACATATTTCTGTTTCCTGATTACAACATGTTTCTATCATCACCCTTATAATAATTTTCACACTTTTTCTCTCACTTGAAGTAAAAATTTCAGTGTGAAATTTCTCTCCTGTCTTCAATGTCGTTATGTTAGCAGTTTCTCAGTCTTGGTAAGTCTTTCTGGAACATCATTTTCTCCCCAAACAGGAAGTATGAGAGCCAAAAATAATCTTTCATTTTAGCCTAGTAGCTCTCCAGCAAGTGTTGCTGGAAGATTTAATAAAAGGCAGCATTAGCAGCCAGGGCTCCCCAAGCTGGTGCTGTGTGGAGACATCTTTTAAATGCCTTTGGGGATCAATCTTCTAGGCAGATGTCCTTCTCTGTGTGTGGAGACCATATTTCCACAGGGAATAGGCTTGGCTCTGCCTTCAGCATCCAAAAGGGGCTTCCCACATGCTGGAGGGCTGCCCTCACGCAGCGCTCCCCAGGTTCTGCCGCCAGCACTCTTCGCATGGCGAGAATCAGCCAAGCACCCCCCACGCACACCCTGCCCACCCACCTCCATAAATCCTGCTGTGCAGTAAGGGCCAGGAAACAGATCTGTTCTCCATTCAAAGGCCACAAAGCCAAGAACTCCCAAAGTTCTTGCGTCAGAGTCACTACTTTCTAACTCTTCTGGGTGTTCTTCCTTGACCCCACCTGGCAAGAGACCACAGCATCTCTTGGAATCATCCACCTCCCTGTGGTTCTCAACAAGGAGACGGGGGTTTGGAAGTTGACCCTGACACTTACCAGCAGGGAGTGTCATTCCTATTCACCTCCACAGGGTTCTTTACCCCTTCCTGACCACGGTCACTGTTTCCTTTTAGGGCTGCTTCTCTTCCCCATCACTCACGTATGTGGTTCAAGCAGAACTCTCCCCAAGCCTAAACTAGTTGGGACACCTGCACCCCCATGGCCACAGGGATTGGTTCCAGGACAGGCCCTAGTCTAAGACAGTCAGGTCAGAGCAAGTCAGAACATTTTACAAGAGCTATTCAAAGAAGCATCCTATTTCCTGCAGGACTTGAAGTCAAGCCAATGGTGGAGCCAACTTACCATAGTTTGCCTGGGACTTTCCTCTCTTTAAAACAGAAAGCCCCACATCTGGGGAACCCCCCTCAATCCCAGGCAAACTGGAAAGGTTGTTCACTCCAAGTGATGTGAGGGCTAGGGCTGCTACAGCCATATGACCATGAAAGAAATCTGACAATCAAACCACATAAAGTAAAAGGATCTGAGAGCAGGAGAGAAGCCAGTTCCTAAACATGGCTTCAAACCCCTTGTTTTCTTTTTGCTTACACCAACATAACTGGGATTTCCTGACACTTGCAACAAAAGTTTGTTCACTATTATATCCTTATGATATGACACAAGTCTCTTTGCTTCTTGAGGTTCAACTTGCACCTGTCACCTGTAAAACCAGAATACTTCCTGATGATAAAATAAGGCAACCGTGTCAAGTGTCTGTCTCAATGCCTGGCATGTGGTAGCTGCCCAGTAAGTTTTACTTCCTTCCCTGTATAAGCTAACAGCATTCATGAACTCTAGAGAGTGTGAGCAAGAGGGAAAACAGAAGCTCTTGTTCCGATTGCTCATTATGTGGGGAAGGGAAACTGAGGTGCAGTTAATAACTAACTTAGCTGAAGACCTTCAGCTAATGGCAAAGTCAAAGCTGGAGCTCAACACCCTGCACACTCTCTGGTATTCTTTCCACCACATCATAAACTGCTTTTCTCTTTTGAGGATGCCAGTTTACTGATGCAAAGAGGAGACTCCATTCAAACATGATGATTGTGACATGTCAGGAGCTGACCCAGAGCCAGGATTCATTCAACCCATCTTTCCCACCATGGGGCTCATCTCCTGCCCCAAAGTCACCTACTCCAAATCAGAAAAAGTCTTTCCCCTGCAAGCAGACTGGATGAAGGCTGAGGGAGCCAGCTCCAGGAACCACGTAATGATGAAATGCATGTGTCATGGCCTGCTCATTTGTGCTCCTTGAAATTTATACACTGAAACTTAACCCCAGTGGAATGGCACTAGGAGATGAAGACATTAGGTCATGGAGGTGAAGCCCTGGCAATGGCCCTTATAAAAGACACTGTAAGCTAGCTCTCTTATGCTGTCTTCTTCTGTCTCTTCCTTTCTCCTCTCTGCCCCCTTTCCTCTTTCTCTTTTGATGTGAGATTAAATGAGAACAGCCATCAGCAAACCAGGAAGAAAGCCCTCATCAAACTCAACCACACTGGCACCTTAATCTCAGGTTTCCAACCTGCAAAACAGCATGGAATACATTTCTATTGGATCAGCCACCCAGTCTATGGTGTTTGTTATAGTAGACAGGGCTAAGACAATATCAATAAATAATTGCTAATTACAAAATTCAGACACAGACGTTGTTTTTTTCTTAGGAAAGTAAAATTCATTTTCAAGGTGAAGCTCACGGCTGTTATCTATAAGCGATTTTACCAAAGTGAATGATAGTGGGGATAAGATATGCAGAGGAGAGAATATAACAATCCTTCACCAAGTTGGATTAGGCTAGCTGTGGGGAGACAGCAGAGCCTGGCCACCCGTTGTCACCTGAGGGATGTTCCAATGCTCAGCTGGTCTGCTCTCTCTACAGGAGTTTGAAATCAGAGCCTCGTCCTCACCAGAGGATGAAGAGGTAGAGCCTGCTGTGTGCTCACTGGTGATTATTTATCATGTCCACAGCCTCCTCCATTACAGCCTGGTGTGGTTTACTCTATGTTAACTTGAGATCATAAAAGGAATACTCTCCTTGACTGCCACATGTTTGGGAGGGATGCTTGGGACACACAGGCCAAGTGATTCCCCCAAGACTCCTGGGCTTGAGCCCAAGCTGCTTCATGAAATCTTGGAGGGATGTACAGTACTGACAGAGGAATTTTCCTCTCCATAGACCAGCACTGTCACCACCCTGTGTCCAGAGGCAGAAGCAGGTGCTGAAGACTTGTGAAGCACCGAAACACGCCTGGGGCCCGTGAGGCAGGGACCAGGACCGTGACCAGGACTGTGTGTCCGGCACACAACAGATGTGATTGGTGTTCAAGGGTTCATTTCCTCACAGTGCACACACTACAGATTCCAGAACAACTGACAAGTAGACAACAGTAAAGTCATGATCCTGTACAGCCAGACCCGCTGGCCCGCTGCAGAGGCCAAAAGATACTGCCTTCTCCTTCCTGCCTTCTGCCCAGAGGAAACCACATTCATGGGGGAGGCAGAACAGCTGGACACCTGCGCCCCCACAGGTCAGAGGGCCCTCTCTCCAGAACTCCGGGTTCTTCGGGAAGTCGACTCCCTATATACATAGAGCTCTCTGATGACCCACTTCATTGCAAAGGTCAGATAAGAGCAAAAGTCCCGCAGTAAACCTCTCATACACTTAGCACGCCTTGTCTTGTCATAGGTTTTAATTTCCCTGAGTCCAAAATAAACAAAAGTTTAATATTAAAAAAAAAAAAACTTAGAGATTAGTAGCCCTGTTGCAACTGCCTAGTAGCCAGTCCAATCCAAGCAGCAACAATCAGAGGAGAGGTCCCTACTGGGCCAAGGTCTAGACCAGACTTGTGGAAGGTAATAATGCCTAACTAAGCTGCGGGATGTCTCATTTTTACAGGACCTGGGAGGTCCTGCATTCATGTGGTGGGAGCTTTTACAAAACTTGTAAAGGTGAGCTCATTTAACTCCAGTTGGTCAGTCCCACTGACTCCTTCTCCACCGACATCACCTCTGTCATGCTTCTGGTGATGGGTAGTATTGGAGAAGACAGGGTATTTGAGGATCTGCTAAGGAAAAATTGATTTAGAAACACATTGGCTCAGGATTAGCAATAATACCTAGTCATAGTTTGCAGTCACTTCCATGTATGGTTGTTATTGTTAACTGTGGTAGAGTAAAAGTAACTTTCTTTAGTATTTTTATATACCTTTAATTGAAACTTTTATAGGGATAATCACAGATTCATATGCAGTTGGAAGAAATAATATAAAGATTCCTTATATACTTTGCCCATTTTCCCCAATGATAACATTGTGCCAAATGATAGTATAATATCACAACTGGGTTATTTTTTGATAAAATTCATTTGCATCCAGATTTCTCAATTTTACTTCTGTGCGTGTGTGTGTTCTTATCACCTGTATGAATTGGTGTTTCTATTACCATAGTAAAATCTATTACCAACAGTAAACCACTGTTGCCAAACCACAGGAATCCCCCAAGTTGCTTTCTTATTAACTATGTCCACCTTGCTTCCCTTATCCCTAATCCCAGGCAATTATCAATCTGTTTTTATCTCTTAAATCTTAAAATGTTATATAAATGGAACCATATAGTATACAATCTGAGGACTAGCCTTTTCAGCATAATTCTCTTGAGATACATCCAAGTTGTTGTGTATATCAATAGTTGATTCTTTTCACGGATGAGTTGTGTTCGATGGTGTGGATATACCACAGTTTGTTTAGTCCCTGACCTGTCAAAAAAGACATCTCATTCTGACTGGTGTAAGATGAAATCTGAGTGTAGTTTTGATTTGCATTTCTCTAATAGCTAGAGATGACGAACATTTCTTCATGTATTTATTTATTGATTGTATTTCTTCTTCTGAGAAGTTTTTATTCAGCTCCTTAGCCCATTTATTGATTGGGTTATTTGTTTTTTTGGTGTTAAGTTTTTTGAGTTCTTTATATATCCTGGAGATAAGTGCTCTATCTGATGTGCGTGAGGCAAAAATTTGCTCCCAGAATGTAGGTTCTCTGTTCACCTCATTGATAGTTTTTTAGTTTAAGTCCGTCCCATTTATTGATTCTTGCTTTTATTTCTCATGCTATAGGAGTCTTGTTAAGGAATTCGGGGCCTAATCCAACGTGATGGAGATTTGGGCCTACTTTCTCCTCAATTAGACGCAGGGTCTCTGGTCTAATTCCTAAGTCTTTGATCCACTTTGAGTTGAGTTTTGTGCATGGTGAGAGATAGGGGTTAAGTTTCATTTTGCTGCAAATGCGTTTCCAGTTTTCCCAGCACCATTTGTTGAAAAGGCTATCTTTGCTCCAATGAATGTTTTTGGCTCCTTTGTCTAGTATGAGATAATTGTATTTATGTGCATTACTCTCTGTGTATTCTATTCTATACCATTCAGAACGGCAGCTATCCAAAATACCAGCAACAATAAGTGCTGGCCAGGATGTGGTGAAAAAGGTACACTCAAACATTGCTGGTGGGACTGCAAATTGGTGCAACCAATCTGGAAAGCAGTTTGAAGATTTCTTAAAAAACTTGGAATGGAACTACCATTCGATCCAGCTATCCCACTCCTTGGCTTTTACCCTAAAAATTTAAAAACAGCACACTACAATACAGCAGTCACCTCAATGTTTATAGCAGCACAATTCACAATTGCAAAACTATGGAAGCAACCCAGATGCCCTTCAATAGATGAATGGATAAACAAACTGTGGTACATATACACAATGGAATATTATTCAGCAATAAGAGAGAATAAAATTATGGCATTTGCAGGCA